>JAKFGQ010000370.1:0-27901 GCA_021498475.1 Saguinus midas | reverse complement strand
CTGGGCATGGTGGCTTGTGCCTGTAATCCCAGCACTTTGGGAGGCTGAGTCAGGAGAATTACTGGAACCTGGAGGCAGAAGTTGCAGTGAGCTGAGATCATGCCACTGCACTCCAGCCTGGCAATAGAGTGAGACTCTGTCTCAAAAAAAAAAAAAAAAAAAAAAAAAGATTGCAAAGTGAGACAGGGCAGGTGGCTCATGCCTGTAGCCCCAGGACTTTGGGAGGCTGAGATGGGCAGATCACTTGAGATCAGGAGGTTGAGGCCAGCCTGGCTAACATGGTGAAACCCCGTCTCTACTAAAATACAAAAATTAGCTGGGCATGGTGGCTTGTGCCTGTAATTCCAGCACTTTGGGAAGCCGAGGCGGGTGGATCACGAGGTCAAGAGATCGAGACCATCCTGGCCAACATGGTGAAACCCAGTCTCTACTAAAATACAAAAATTAGCTGGGCATGGTGGCTTGTGCCTGTAATCCCAGCACTTTGGGAAGCCGAGGCGGGTGGATCACGAGGTCAAGAGATCGAGACCATCCTGGTCAACATGGTGAAACCCAGTCTCTACTAAAAACTACAGAAATTACCAAAGTGTGCCTATAACCCCAGTTACTCAGGAGGCTGAGGCAGAAGAATCACTTGAACCCAGGAGGCAGAGGTTGTGCAGTGAGCTGAGATCATGCCACTGCACTCCAGCTTATCTCCAATCAATCAATCAATCAATCAATCAATCAATCAATAATACCAAGAGTGAAGAGCTTTGAAAAACAGATATATGTGAGGGTGGGCATGGTGGCTTGTGCCTGTAATCCCAGCTACTCAGGAGGCTGAGGCCTGAGAATCACTTGAACCCAGAAATCGGAATTTGCAGTAAGCTGTGATTGTGCCACTGCACTCCAGCCTGGCAATAGAGTGAGACTCTGTCTCAAAAAAAAAAAAGATTGCAAAGTGAGACAGGGCAGGTGGCTCATGCCTGTAGCCCCAGGACTTTGGGAGGCTGAGTCAGGAGAATTACTGGAACCTGAGGCAGAAGTTGCAGTGAGCTGGGATCGCGCCACTGCACTCCAGCCTGGCAATAGAGTGAGACTCTGTCTCAAAAAAAAAAAAAAAAAAAAAGATTGCAAAGTGAGACAGGGCAGGTGGCTCACACCAGTAGTCCCATCTAGTAGGGAGGCTGAGATGGGCAGATCACTTGAGATCAGGAGGTTGAGGCCAGCCTGGCTAACATGGTGAAACCCAGTCTCTACTAAAATACAAAAATTAGCTGGGCATGGTGGCTTGTGCCTGTAATTCCAGCACTTTGGGAGGCTAGGTGGGTGGACCACGAGGTCAAGAGATCGAGACCATCCTGGCCAACATGGTGAAACCTGGTCTCTACTAAAATACAAAAATTAGCTGGGCATGGTGGCTTGTGCCTGTAATCCCAGCACTTTGGGAAGCCAAGGGAGGCAGATTGCCCAAGGTCAAGAGTTTGAGACCAGCCTGGCATGGTGAAATCCTCGTGTCTACTAAAAACACAAAAATTAGCCAGGTGTGGTGGTGTGGGTCTATAATCCCAGCTACTCAGGAGGCTGAGGCAGAAGAATCACTTGAACCCAGGAGGCAGAGGTTGTGCAGTGAGCTGAGATCTCTCTAGATTGTACTCCAGTCTGGGTGACAAAAGGAAAACTCCATGTAAAGAAAAAACAGAAGTATTTTACATTCTGTCTTTATTCATCCATTCTATAGAAATAAAAACTGAAGGCTGGCCACGGTGGCTCACACGTGTAATCCCAGCACTTTGGGAAGCCGAGGCGGGTGGATCACGAAGTGAAGAGATCGAGACCATCCTGGCCAACATGGTGAAACCCCGTCTCTACTAAAAGTACAGAAAATGAGCCAGGCTTGGTGGTGCGTGCCCGTTGTCCCAACTACTCCGGAGGCTGAAGCAGGAGAATTGCTTGAAACCGGAAAACGGAAGTTGCAGTGAGCTGGGATCGCGCCACTGCACTCCAGCCTGGCAATAGAGTGAGACTCTGTCTCAAAAAAAAAAGAAAGAAAAGAAATCAAAACTGGATATTACAAGGATGGTTTAGACAAGAAACTGGAATAAGTGGACCCACTCTCCAAGAATGGGCTTTACACCTGTAGCCAAAAGATTGCAAAGTGAGACAGGGCGAGGTGGCTCACACCAGTAGTCCCATCTAGTAGGGAGGCTGAACTGGGAGGATCATTCCAGCCCAGGAGATTGAGGATGCATTCACCTGAGACTGTGCCATTGCCCTTCACACACTCCAGTCCGAATGACACAGTAAGACTCTATCTCAAAAAAAAAAAAGATTGCAAAGTGAGACAGGGCGAGGTGGCTCACGCCTATAATCCTAGCACTTTGGGAGGCTAGGTGGGTGGACCACGAGGTCAAGAGATTGAGACCATCCCGGTCAACAAGGTGAAACCCCGTCTCTACTAAAAATACAAAAATTAGCTGGGCATGGTGGCGCGCGCCTGTAATCCCAGCTACTCAGGAGGCTGAGGCAGGAGAATTGCTTGAATCCAGAAGGCGGAGGTTGCGGTGAGCCAAGATCGTGCCATTGCACTCCAGTCTGGGTAACAAGAGCGAAACTCCGTCTCAAAAAAAAAAAAAAAAAGATTGCAAAGTGAATATGCTGTTGTTTAGGGCTGGCTCCGGTGGCTCACTCCTATAATCTCCGCATTTTGGGAGGCCAAGGCGGGTGGATCACGAGGTCAGTAGTTCCTGACCAGCCTGGCCAATATGGTGAAACCCAGTCTTTACTAAAAGTACAAAAATTAGCCAGGCATGGTGACAGGCATCTGTAGTCTCAGCTACCTGGGAGGCTGAGGGAGGAGAATCACTTGAACCTGTGAGGTGGAGGTTGCAGTGAGCTGAGATTGTGCCACTGCACTGCAGCCTGGGTGACAGAGTGAGACTCCATCTCAAATATACATATATATTTATATATAAAAACATATGTATATATTTATATATAGAAATGGATATATATACTATTGTTTAAATTTAAAATAAAGTGTTTAGACATATATCATATTTTATTATTTTCCACATTAATTCACTTCTTCAATAACTAAACATCTATGATTCCCTAACATATAAAATAAATATATACAGCTTCTAAAAACACGGTACATGGCCAGGCACAGTGGCTTACACCTGTAACCCCAGCAAGTTGGGAGGCCACAGTGGAAGAATTACGTGAGCCCAAGAGTTTGAGACCAGCCTAGGTGACAGAGAGAGATCCCGTCTCTACAAAACTGAAGTGGAAGTTTTGCCCAGGATTTTGTTAGCACGTGGTCAGCAACTTCCCTATTTTAAAACCGCCCTGGTTTTTCTGCTAATAACTACCTCTTTCTGCTTCTGTACCTCAGCTTATTGCTTACTAGCTAAAAACCTTAAGGAAAACGGCCATGTCGTCTAAAACCTTCTGTGTTGTCTAAAGTTCTGAGTTACTTCTGCCCCTTCACCTATAAAAATCGTGTACTTTTCTTAGCCGGGGTCCAGACTTTTGGTTGTGAACCTTTCCGGGCCCACCGGCGTAATAAAGCATGCTCTTCTGTTGTATCGAACCGAGCACAGAAAATCAACACCAAGACAAAAGTATGCCAAATTGCAGGGTTTATTGTCGGCGACCACGGAGGACTCACATCTCTCCAACCCGTGGCCCCGAAAGAAGGGTGACAAGACCTTTTTATACTTGCAAAACCACCTTGGGAGTGGGGTGAAGATTGGAGATGGGAATGAAAGCTGTCAATCATTTCCTAGGCTGAGATGAGGTTGAGGGGCTCTGGGCCAGGGACTTTTGCCATTCCAATTGCCACTTAAGTGGTTTACAGAGGTTAAGATAAACATTAGCTTATACATTATTTGGACAGGTGTGGGGTCCACAGATTTTTCAGTTGCTTGGCGCCAGGATGAAACTATCTGGGGGTGCTTACTCTGGTCAGTACCGGTAAACAAAGGCCAGCAATTCTGATAGTTACAGATAAGCGAAGGCATGCAGCTTTACTTCAATTTGCATCCTGCAAACAATCTAGCAGTTTACAGAAACCAAAGTTAGCAATCACTGTGAGGAGAATGGAAACAGTTTTGTTCTTTACAAAATGACATTGTACAGGTTCGAACTCTAGGCCAGCTATATCACACTTCCATTTCCCTGAGTGCCACTTGGGTTTCTTGTCAGGTAAAATTTTCTGCAACAAAACAATTTTAAGTAAATTAGCTGATCATGGCCACATGCATCTGTGGTCCCAGCTACTTGGGAGGCTGAAGTGGGAGGATCATTTGACCCCTGAAGTTTGAGGCTGCAGTGAGCTATGATTATGCCACTGCACTCCAGCCTGGACAGAGTAAAATCCTGTCTCAAAAATAATAATAATAAATAATAAAAAAACACGGTAGAAAAAAAAATGATGGATAAGCTAAAATATGGATAATACATTAAGGTAAAATGGAAGATTAGATCAAAATGTTCAGTACATTCACATCTTAGTAAAGTATGCCTTGTTACATGTGACTAAATAGAAATCCAACAGGAGTCTACTACAAAATCCTAACAATTCCTCCCAGACAGGAACAAACAGATAATTTTATTTTCTTCCTTCTGCTTTCCTTGGATTTTCCAAATCTTCTAAAACTAAGATTATTTTTATTTTTTGCCAATCATTGAGAGCTTGTAAGGTTGCTGAGGTTGGTTGGCCTTGAACTCTTGGCCTCGCCTTCGCAAGCGCCACGACATCCGGCCGGAGCCACTTTGGGCCCCATTTCTTTTTTAAACAGAGTCTCACTCACTGTCACCAAGGCTGGAGTGCAATGGGGGCCGTCCTGGCTCACTGCAACCTCCGACACCCAGGTTCCTGCCTCAACCTCCCAAGGAGCTGGAATTACAGGTGTGTCTCACCATACCTGGCTAATTTTTGTAGTTTTAGTAGAGACGAGGTTTCACGATGTTGGCCAGGCTTGTCTTGAACTCCTGGCTTCAAATGATCCACCCGCCTAGGCCTCCCAAAGTGTTGGGAGCCACAACATCTGGCCTAAAATTTTTATTTATTTATTTGTTTATTTTTGAGACATAGTCTTGCTCTGTCACCAGACTGAAGTGCAGTTGCGTGATCTCCACTCACTGCAACCTCCCGGGTTCAAGCGATTTCACCGTGTCAGCCTTCTGAGTAGGTAGGTTTACAGGCGCACACCACCACGCCCAGCTAATTTTTATTTTGTATTTTAGTAGCTACCTGGTTTCATCATATTGGTCAGGATGGTTTCAATCTCCTGACCTCACAATCTGCCTGCCTCTGCCTCCCAAAGTGTTGGGATTACACACTTGAGCCACAGCACCCAGCCAGATTATTTTCATAATCAGAGGAAGTATTACTTAAGTCTTTGTTAGTCTTTCAAACTCTTCTTGTGGAAATGCTACTAAATGGATAATCAAAACATGACTGTGACAGAAAAAAGGCCTTAAGTGCTATGTGAGCACATGGAGGTCACTCAGTGAGATAGAAACTCAGTTTCTGTGAAGAATAGACTGCAGTGACACAGAATAAACCTGGGAATTACTGAATTTCCTGCGGAGGATAAACCACAGGGGAGTGCACAGCACCCCTGTCACTCGGGGTTCAGTTCGGGGAACACCAGGAGACACAGCACGGACGAGGGGTGCAGGGCAGAGCTAGGGGAAAGCTCTGGAAAGGTCAGAGCCTGGGTTGATCCTATTGAGATTGCTGACTTCTTTCTGCTCATTCTCTATCAGAGCTGCTCACACTGTCTCCTTTTCTCAGACCCTAGGGCTTAAGTAACACGTTGTTATTGAACCAGATACCAGGGTGCACAGGACAAGCACCTGTGTTAAAAAGTTCTGTATCCTAGAACCACAGGGGACTCACAGTGGTTTCATTCCATCAAATAAATTATTTTTCGATGGTCTAAATACAGGATTTGATGAAAAGAGTCCTTAATTCAAATAATAGAATTTGATAGCAAGACATAGATACAACAGTTTATTTAGATTTTGACATAGGGTCTCCCTCTGTTGCCCAGACTCGAGTGCAGTGGTCATGGCTCATTGGAGTGCAGTGGTACAATCATGGCTCACTGCAACCTCGACCTTCCAGGTTCAAGTGATCCTCCCACCTTAGCTTCCTGAGTCGCTGGGACTACAGGCGCTGCCACCACACCTGGCTAATTGTGTGTGTGTGTGTGTGTGTGTGTGTGTGTAGATGGTGTGGATAGGGAGGGGTCTCCCTGTGTTGCCCAGGATGGTCTCGAACTCCTGTACTCAAATGATCTTCCTGCTCGGGTCTCCCAAAGTGCTAGAATTTCAGGTGTGAGCTACCTGTCCAGCCCTGAATTCTTCAAATTATCTGTAGCACATGTGAATAGAGTTTGTGAACTGTGTAAGAACTTTAAAGTCATCATGGGCATTCACCTGAGAATCTGGCAGCAGAGTTAGGCTTTTGCAGGACTCTCAGCCAGCCAGTAAATATTCACTCATTGCTGACTCTTTTGCAGGCCCTGTGCTGTAGGCAAAGATGTAGATTCCGCAGGAGTTGTCACTATCCCATTAACCACAGTCATTTGAATAGAAGGTGCCTGGGGGTGAGGGGTCATCAACTCCAATATCTAATTCAGACAATGCCTACTCCCAGCCCATCTGGCACCAACCCCATAGGCACTCCAAGCCATGATTGCCAACTCTCTCTGAGCAACCCTTGAGAAACCTAGTCCAAGATAAAGAATAGCTGAAAGCTATACTGCAAACCAAGCTAAATATCAATTGCAAATGTAAATTTCTTAATTGTCTGACAATGAAAAATAATTCAATGTAAATGATAGCAGGAATGGGCCAGGGGTCATGACTCATGCCTGTAACCCCAGCACTTTGGGAGGCTGAGGTGGGTGGATCACTTGAGGTCAGGAGGTCCAGACCAGCCTGGCTAATATGGCCAAACCCGGACTCTACTAAAAAAACATAAAAATGGCCCAGTGTGGTGGCTCACGCCTGTAATCCAAGCAGTTTGGAGGCCAAGGCGGGTGGATCACCTGAGGTGGGGAGTTCAAGACCAGCCTGACCAACATGGTCTTTAAAAAACCTCGTCTTTAAAAAAATAAATAAAAATAAATAAATAAATAAATAAATAAATATATATATATATATATATATATATATATATTAGCTGAGCGTCGTGGCATGTGCCTGTTATCCCAGTTACTTGGGAGGCTGAGGCCGGATAATCACTTGAAACCAGGAAGAGGAGGTTGCCGTGAGCCGAGATTGTGTTGCTGCACTCCAGCCTGGGCGACACTGAGACCCTGTCTCCAAAAAATAAGTCAATCAATAAATAATACCAAGAGTTGAGAGCTTTTAAAAACATTTACGTGAGGCTGGGCATGGTGGCTTATGCCTGTAATCCCAGCACTTTGGGAGGCCAAGATGGGCAGATCACCTGAGGTCAGGAGTTTGAGACCAGCCTGGCCTACATGGTGAAACCCCATCTCTACTAAAAATACAAAAATTATCCAGGCATGGTGGCGGGCACCTGTAATCTCTGCTACTCAGGAGGCTGAGGCAGGAAAATTGCTTGAGCCCAGGATTCAAATGTTGCAGAGTCGAGATTGTGCCATTGAATTCCAGACTGCACAACAAGAGCAAGACTCCATCTCAAAAACAACAACAACAAAAATAGGTCGGGTGCAATGGCTCACTATAATCCCAACACTTTGGGAGGCCTAGGCGGACAGATCACAAGGTCAGGAGTTTGAGACCAGCCTGACCAACATGGTGAAACCCAGTTTCTACTAAAAATATATAAAAATTAGCCGGGCATGGTGTCGCGCAACTGGAATCCCAGATACTCAGGAAGTTGAGGCAGTAGAATCGCTTGAACCCGGGAGGCAGAAGTTGCAGTGAGCTGAGATTGTGCCACCCGCACTCCAGCCCAGGCGACAGAAGGTCAGGAGTTCGAGACTAGCTTGGCCAGCTTGCTGGCAGGCACCTGCAGTTCCCAGTACTCTGGAGGCTGAGGCAGGAGAATCACTTGAACCTGGGAGGTGGAAGTTGCACCACCGCACTCAGTCTCAAACAAACAAAAAGAAAACAACAGACATATGTGGAAAAAGTCACCAAAAGAGTGTCAAATTTAAAATAAAATGTTTAAATATGGATTTTTTCTTATTTCCCACATTACCTCAGTTCATCAGTAACTACCAGGCTGTGTGATGTCTCATGCCTGTAGTATCAGCACCCTGGGAGGCCCAGACGGGAGGAGGGCTTAAGCTCAGGAGTTTGAGACCAGTCTGGGCAACATGGTGAGACTTCATCTCTATGAAAAATAAAAACATAAAAATTAGCCAGGTGTGGTGGCATACACCTATAGTCCCAGTTACTTGGGAGGTGAGGTAGGAGGACACTTGAGCTGGGAGGTGAAGGCTCAGTGAGTCCTGATTGCATCACTGCCTCTGTGATGGAGTGAAATCTTGTTTCAAAAAACCAACAAACAAAAACCAACCATCTGCAATCCTCCACCATGTCAAATGAACATATTGGGAACGAGAAACAAGGAGGTGGAAGTATACTCTCACTACAGGGGTAGCTATTCCTAGTGTCTTGCTAAACTTTTAAAAGTACTCAGTAATATACTATAGCTGAAGAGCAAAGCATATTTTGTTTGTTTTGAGACAGAGTGGAGTCTTGCTCTGTTGCCCAGGCTGGAGTGCAGTGGCGTGATCTCAGCTCACTGCAACCTCCGCCTCCCGGGTTGAAGCAATTCTCCTGCCTCAGCCTCCCAAGTAGCTAGAATTACAGGTACCTACCACCACAACCAGCAAATTTTTTTTTTTTTTTTTTTTGAGACAGAGTTTTGCTCTTGTTACCCAGGCTGGAGTGCAGTGGCGTGATCTCAGCTCACTGCAACCTCCGCCTCCTGGGTTCAAGCAATTCTCCTGCCTCAGCCTCCCGAGTAGCTGAAACTACAGGAGCACACCACCACGCCCAGCTAATTTTGTATTTTTAGTAGAAACGGGTTTCACCTTGTTGACCAGGATGGTCTCCATCTCTTGACCTCGTGATCCACCCGCCTCGGCCTCCCAAACTGCTGGGATTATAGGCATGAGCCACCACGCCTGGCCACAAATTTATATGTATATATATATTTTTTCTTTTTTCTTTTTTTTTTTTGAGATGGAGTTTCGCTCTTGTTACCCAGGCTGGAGTGCAGTGGCGTGATCTCAGCTCACTGCAACCTCCGCCTCCCGGGTTGAAGCAATTCTCCTGCCTCAGCCTCCCAAGTAGCTAGAATTACAGGTACCTACCACCACAACCAGCAAATTTTTTTTTTTTTTTTTTTTTTGAGACAGAGTTTTGCTCTTGTTACCCAGGCTGGAGTGCAATGGCGCGATCTCGGCTCACCGCAACCTCCGCCTCCTGGGTTCAAGCAATTCTCCTGCCTCAGCCTCCCGAGTAGCTGAAACTACAGGAGCACACCACCACGCCCAGCTAATTTTTGTATTTTTAGTAGAAACGGGGTTTCACCTTGTTGACCAGGATGGTCTCCATCTCTTGACCTCGTGATCCACCCGCCTCGGCCTCCCAAACTGCTGGGATTATAGGCATGAGCCACCACGCCTGGCCACAAATTTATATGTATATATATATTTTTTTCTTTTTTTTTTTTTTTGAGATGGAGTTTCGCCTTGTTACCCAGGCTGGAGTGCAATGGCGCTATCTCGGCTCACCGTAACCTCCGCCTCCTGGGTTCAGGCACCTCCTGCCTCAGCCTCCTGAGTAGCTGGGATTACAGGCACGCGCCACCATGCCCAGCTAATTTTTTGAATTTTTAGTAGAGATGGGGTTTCACCATGTTGACCAGGATGGTCTTGATCTCTTAACCTCGTAATCCACCCGCCTTGGCCTCCCAAAGTGCTGGGATTACAGGCGTGAGCCACTGCACCCGGCCCCAATTTTTATATTTTTAGTAGAGACAAGGTTTCACCACGTTGGCCAGGCTGGTCTTGAACTCCTGATCTCATGATCCACCCACCTTGGCCTCCCAAAGTGCCAAGTTTACAGACATGAGCCACTGCACCTGGCCTGTTTTATTTTTTTCAGACAGACTGTCTCTCTGGAGTGCAGTGGTGCTATTATGGCTCACTGCAGCCTTAACCTCCAGGGCTCAAATGGTCCTTCCCCAATTGGCTTCTGGAATAGATGAAATTACAGGCACATAGTACTACACCTGACTACTTTTAATTTTTTTTCTGGCTGGGCACAGTGTATAAGGCCTGTAATCCCAGTACTTTGGGAGGACAAGGCTGGCGGATCACAAGGTCAGGAGTCCGAGACCAGCCTGGCCAATAAGATGAAACCCCATCTCTATTAAAGGGAAAACAAAAACAAAAATGAGCCAAGCTTGGTGGCCAGCGCCTGTAGTTCCAGCTACTCTGGGGGCTGAGGCAGGAGAATGACTTGAACCCAGGAAGTGGAGGTTCGAGTGAACCAAGATCTCACCACTGCACTCCAGCCTGGGTGACAGACCAAGACTTTGCCTCAAAAAAAAAATTTTTTTTTTTCTTAAAGACAAGATCTCACTATGTTGCCCAGGCTGGTCTTGAACTTCTGGCCTCCTCCTCCTCCCGTAGCCTCCCGAAGTACTGGGAGTGCAGGCAGTACATGAGACACCACGTCCAGCCAAGAGAAACATTTTTAAAATGAAATTTATCTATTAATCACCAAGGAGTTAGAATTATTTTC
This sequence comes from Saguinus midas, assembly GCA_021498475.1. NCBI lineage: Eukaryota > Metazoa > Chordata > Mammalia > Primates > Cebidae > Saguinus > Saguinus midas. The sequence continues at coordinate 17,146 of JAKFGQ010000370.1, read as the reverse complement.
ATATATGGCTGGAAAATATGGTGTTTTGTTTTAAAAAAACTAGTGTTTTGTTTTCTCTAGATATTTTTTTTTTGAGAAAGTCATGCTCTGTTGCCTGAGCTGGAGTGCAGTGACGCAATCTCAACTCATTGCAACCTCTGTCTCCCAGGTTCAAGTGATTCTTCTGCCTCAGCCTCCCAAATAGCTGGGACTACAGGCACGTGCCACCACAACGGGCTAATTTTTGCATTTTTTTTTTTTTTTTTGAGGCAGAGTTTTGCTCTTGTTACCCAGGCTGGAGTGCAATGGCAGAATCTCGGCTCACCGCAACCTCCGCCTCCTGGGTTCAAGCAATTCTCCTGCCTCAGCCTCGCAAATAGCTGGGACTACAGGTGTGCACCACCATGCCCAGCTAATTTTTGCGTTTTTAGTAGAGACGGGGTTTCACCTTGTTGACCAGGATGGTCTCGATCTCTAGACCTCATGATCCACCCGCCTCGGCCTCCCAAAGTGCTGGGATTATAGGCGTGAGCCACTGCACCCAGCCTGTGAATCTTTCAAAACACTAACAGCTGGGGTCCCAACCCACTGAGTTAAGTGACCTGGGCTTCCACTCGGGGCTTCCAGCTTTTAAAACTCCCTGGATTGGCTGGGCACGGTGGCTCATGCCTGTAATCACAGCACTTTGGGAGGCTGAGGCAAGTGTACCAGGAAGTCAGGTGTTGGAGACCTGTCTGATCAACACGGTGAAACCCCATCTTTACTAAAAATACAGAGATCAGTTGGGTGTGGTGGCGTGTGCCTGTAATCCCAGCTTCTCAGGAGGCTGAGGCAGGAGAAATACTTGAACCTGGGAGGTGGGAGTTGCAGTGAGCCGAGATCACACCACTGCACTCCAGCCTGGGTGACAGAGCAAGGCTCCATCTCAGAAAAACAAAACAAAACAAAACTCCCTAGGTGATTAATGTGCAGCCAAGTTTGGGTACTACTGGTTTAATTAAACATTTTTACAGGTTTGGTGGGGGTTGGAGGGGTGGAGTTGGGGTGGGGAGTGGGCAAGTGTGGGGTGTCACAGATGCTGAATTGGATAAAAGCTCTTGTTCCTCATTCCAGGCACTTGCATTTAGATGTAAAACATGGCATAGTATTTCAGGAGATTTACAGATCCCAAGAAGAGAATAAGGGAAAGCCTGTGGGTCTTGTAGTCCCCAAGTGAGAAAAGTCCAGCTGCAGGAGTGTCCACCTCCAATCAGGGTGACGGGAGCTCTCTGTCCTGTCCAGAATGGTGCTGGCCCTTTGTGTCAGTCTTTATGTGCTGCAATAACAAAATACCCAAGACTGGGTAATTGGTAAACAACAACAACAACAACAAACCCAGGAATGTATTTCTTACAGACCACAAGAGACCAAACCCCCTCCCTCAAGCTCCTTTACAAGAACACTGAGACGCTGACAAGTGCTGAGCCCTCACCTCCTGAAGGCTACACCTCTAATACATACTGAATTGTTTTGAGGGAGACCCATTCAAAGCATAGCACCCTTTGACTTAAGAGAAGCTCCGGCTCTGCTGTCACCAAGCCGACTCCCCCTAGGCAGAGAGCCAAGAAGCAGCTCAGTTGGTCCCAAGGTGCACAAGTGCGCTCACCAGGCTGCGCTCTGGTGGGTCCATGCACAGGGGCAGGACGGCTGCCAGTGTGCGCTTGGTTCAGGGAGCCCAGGCTGCCCCCAGCCACGGCTACAAAAGCGCACCGAGTCTCCCTGTCGACCCAGTCGTCCCACCTGTCAGCGGTTGGTTGACTCGCGGTGCAGTGCTGGGCACTCGAGCCCCTCCAGCTGCTATTTTCAGTGGAAGCACCAGCCCAGCGACAGAGCTAAGATCCACCGCCCCCCGCCCAACCCCCGCCCCACGCTGCAGAGCAGGTGAGTGCAGCTTCCTGTGGGGGAGCCTTAGAGGAGAAAGGGCACCTGGGTACCAGGGTCCCGCCAACAGGACTGGCTATGTCCTTTCAGTACCCCCTCATCCCCGGCTCTGCTTCTTATCTAGGAATAAACAGGAAAGTCCTTAGTCTTTGAAAAGACAATTATTCTCAAATACAAAAAAAAAAAAAAGTTGAAAAGTTAAATATCACGTTTGGCTCAGAATAATTATATATGCTTTTTAGTAGGGAAATGCAAAATTCACAAGCCTCTTGATTTAAAGTAATTTAAATATCTTTGGCTTGGGATTATGTGGTTACTATCCCTTCAGAAACATGTGCCAACAAAACATACTACTGCTGATGGGAAAGTGGTTTACTTCCCACCAGGTTGCAAATGTCTTAGAAACACACTCTTGGACCACAGCTCCAAGCAATCACTTCATCTGCTGATTTCCAAGCTGTCCTGCCAGAAGCAGGTCAGGGGCTCCACAGAGCTCCTCAGTAACCCCACAAAAGCCTCTCCCATCAGTGGCTCCACCAGAACATCCTTGCTTTTGAGTGCTTTTCCAATGCAGGTTCCAGGTAAGATTTCCTTTCACAAGTGACTTCTATGCTAAGGAAAAATTATGTACAAAAATTAGCTGGGCATAGTGGCAGGCACCTGTAATCCCAGCTACTGGGGAGGTTGAGGCAGAAGAATTACTTGAACCTAGGAGGTGGAAGTTTCAGTGAGCTGAGATCACACCACTGCACTCCAGCCTGGGGGATAGAGCAAGACTGTCCCCCCTCCAAAGAGACTTGTAAGTAAATAATGACACAAAGAAGACACAGGAGCAGTGTCAAAAGGCAGGTTAATTTTCTTCCCTTCATCTATAATTTAGATATTCTTTAAAATAGTTTAAACAAAATATATCCAAGTTGTTAATCACCACATTCATGATGAGGGGTGACTAATTTAATTGGTGAAATGGTTTTGTTTGTCCGTAGAGTAGCAGTATCTATATGGACCAACAAAACCATTTCACCAATTAACAAAACCAGTGTGGCCCATTGTTCTCTGTGGCGAGTCTCCTTTAAGAAGTGGCATGAACCTGTACTCCTAGCTGCTTGGGAGGCTTGAGGACTCCTTGAGCCCAGGAGTTCCAGGGTACAGTGAGCTATAATTTGCCACTGTGCTGCAACCTAGGACAAAAATCCTGTCTCTACTGAAAAAAAGAAGAAGAAGAAAAGGAAGTTTAAGCTACTTCTGATTGGCACTCTTCCCCAACCCCAAGAGTAAATGATTCCATGGTGAAAGACAAGAAAAGAACTTCTCCAATGGGATGAGACCACCCTTGAGTTCGCATGCCAACACTGCCAGGTGGCCGAGAATTGCATTCATTTCCAATCTCTTGAGGTTTCAGTATCCCAAGACTAGAGAGTAGAAAACCTCAGTAGCTCTCCAGACAAAGCTGGCTGGGGGGTTCAGAATGCTCACCCACCATGTCTGAAAAGCATCCAGATAATGCTTTGACTTCTGATAACATTTTGAGGTGTTTATGTACTTTTATGTGTTTTAAGGAATAAAAAGTCTAAATAGAACCCTAAATGCAAAAATCTCTCTCTGTATTACAAAGCGTTCTCAGAAGGAACACTGTATTTGTTAACCATGGTAACAACATATGTAATCAAAATTTTGCATTGTTTTGAGCTTGGTTCTAACAATGTGCTACATCCATCCACACACACACACACAGAGAAGTGCTTGAAAACCGAGACAGGTACACGGTGGTTTCCTGGATCAAGACCAGGAACAACCCCCTCTAGCTCTCCCTGGGCTCTGCTTTCTCCCTTCCCCTCTTTGCTGGTTGAGCATTGCTGGTGTCCCAGCATGGCAGTGGTCCCCAGGACCCCTGTTTCAGTGCCCCAGAAGGCTCAATGTTACCAACCCTGTCTCAAGTACCAGAGTGACATGACTGCTCTCCTACTGAGCCAGACCACCTGCCTGGATCTTATTTATTTATTTATTTATTTTGAGATGGAGTCTTGCTCTGTCGCCCAGGCTGCAGTGCAGTGGCATGATCTCAGCTCACTGCAACCTCCACCTCCTGGGTTCAAGCGATTTTCCTGCCTCAGCCTCCCGAGTAGTTGGGATTACAGTAACCCACTGCCACACCTGGCTAGTTTTTGTATTTTTAGTAGAGATGGAGTTTCACCACGTTGGCCAGGCTGGTCTCAAACTCCTGACCTCAGGTGATCCCCCGGCCTTGGCCTCCCAAAGTGCTGGGATTACAGGTGTGAGCCACCGTGCCCGGCCTGCCTGCCTTGATCTTGACGTGCATGGTCTCCTTTCATTCTCACCATAGCCCAGGATACAGGAGGACACATTTCACAGATGGGAACAGAGAGGCTTCAAGTTAGGCTGAGACTTTGCTTACACTTCCAAAGCCAACGCAGCACTGGGACTGGGCTTCAACCCTTCCTCTGATTCAGCTGCACACACCGTCCTTACTAAACCGATGGCAACCCTATGCTTGCTGTTGCATTTGCACTAACTCTCTGAACCCAAGCTTATAAATAGCCAAGCAACACGTTCTGTACTACACATTTGTTATTCCCAAAGACACAGCTTGATTCCAAATAAAATGACTAAGTTTATTTTTTGCTTACCTTCCAGCGCATCTTGGACTTCAAGACAGATGAGGTCTTTCAAGCACTTATGTAAATTCTATGTTGTGGCAAGGCTCTGATCCTTTTCTTGCTGCTTCTTCAACATCCTAAACTTGCACATAGTAACATTTTTTTTTGTCTTCCAGCAGATATCATTGGTATTGCTAATCTACAGTGCCAGGTTGGCTTTAGTGATTTTTATCCACTGGTTTCCATGTTCCCAGAAAGAGTATTCAACTTAGTATCTATTCGGGTGGTGGGTATTAGTCTTTGCTTCATCTAAATGTAAATGAGAAATTCAGTAGTTCCTCTGACCACTTCAATCACTTATAGACATATATAATGAAAATATATTATTACTTAAAAAAGATGACCTGAGGTCAGGAGTTTGAGACCAGCCTGGCCAACATGGTGAAACCCCATCTCTACTTCAGAAAACTGGAGGTGAGGGGCTACTGGCCTCAATGACGTAGTAAAATGGTCTAGGCCAGGCATGGTGGCTTATGCCCGTAATCTCAGCACTTTGGGAGGCCAAGATGGGCGGATCACCTGAGGTTAGGAGTTCAAGACCAATAAGAGGAGTTCTTTCAAACTTCCTCTGGAGTGATTGATCTTTGACTCTGATACCAAATTGGCTATTTGGTCCACAACAGAGCCCCCTCTTCCCAGAGCTTTTGGTGAGCTTTTTGATCAAAGGAGCCCACCTGGATTTCTCTACCGAGCCTGATTGTGGGAAACCCAGACAAAGAACCCTACGTTCAGGGATGGGGGCGTGGATGAAGGTGTGGTAACTTCTGCCTTTGAAACCACACCCCTCATGGACCCTGGAAGAGAAGTTCTTTTCCTTAACACAGCCCTCAGAGCTAGGGATCACTCTGTAGCCCATGCTAAGAGGCACATGAGCGCTTTCTCCTCTGGGTCCTGATCTTGTAAGCAAAGAAACAGTGCACCATTATGGGCCCTTGATTCTGTGCAAAGTGATAGATTATTACTCATCGATGAAGTGGAAATTTGGCCCAGGATTTTGTCAGCACATAGTCAGCAACTGTCCTTATTTTAAAATCTGCCCCTGTTTTTGCTAATAACTGCCTTTTCTGCTTCTGTACCTCAGCTTATTGCTTTCTAACTAAAAAAACCTTAAGAAAAACAGTCACGTCATTTAAAACCTGCTGCACTGTCTAAAGCTCTGAGTTACTTCCCCTGCCCAGTTACCTGTAAAAGCTATCTACTTTTCTTAGCCAGGGTCCAGACTATTGGGTATGAACCCTTCTGGGCCCGCCAGCATAATAAAGTGTGTTCCTCCTTTCCCCTGAGTGCCGCTTCGGTTTCTTGTCAGGTAAAATTTTCCAGAACACCTTGACTATTTTTTTTTTTTGAGATGGAGTCTTGCTCTGTTGCCCCAGCTGGAGTGCAGTGGTGCCATCTTGGCTCACTGCAACCTCTGCCTCCCGGGTTCAAGCAATTCTCCTGCCTCAGCCTCCCGAGTAGCTAGGATTACAGGCACTCACCACCACACTCAGCTAATTTTTGTATTTTTAGTAGAGATGAGGTTTCACCATGATGGCCAAGCTGGTCTCGAACTCCTGACCTCATGATTCTCCCACTTCAGCCTCCCGAAGTACTGGAATTACAGGTGTGAGCCATCATGCCCAGCCCTATGCTTGACTTTTAACATGTACAGAGCAACCAATAATGAGTCCTTCCTCAAAGTAAAGCCGGTGAAAATGAATAATAAATGATGAAGACTTTATGGCAAAATCCCCATTTCTACAAAAAATATGAATAAAAAATAAGAAGATTTATGCAAGCTCACATCATTAACATCTTAAGTTGCCTCGTCTCAGCCTGTGCCAGCAGCTATGCTCATGTTAAAGTCACTGGAAGTGAAGGGAACACAAATACATGGATAATACTACATTGCCTATATTTGAGCTTCTCACAGTTTAGCAAGAGAGAGAAGGGAGATACATAAATAATTGAGATGATATTTATATGGTTATGGGGAAAGTGTTCCCTTCACTTACAGTGACTTTAACATGAACATAGCTGCTGGCACAGGCTGAGACGAGGCAACTTAAGATGTTAATGATGTGAGCTTGCATAAATCTTCTTATTTTTTATTCATATTTTTTGTAGAGATGGGGATTTTACCATATTGTCCAGGCTGGTCTTGAACTCCTGGGCTCAAGCAGTCCTCCATCTAGGCCTTCCAAAGTGCTGGGATTACAGGCATGAGCCACCACACCCAGACAACGTAAATAATCTTCTTCACTTTCCACCTCCATAAAAAGGGTTATTAGGATGATTATGTTTATTTGTGGTCAACTCTTAGGAACATGACTGGCATTTAGGAATAATAATTGAGCAGTTGCTATTACTTTTTTTGTCTAAAACAGATTCCATAAATATACTGTTTTTGATATTATATAGATCTAATTCATAATCATATTTTTAATGTAAAATTGAAAGATACATAAACATAACTAAGCTTCTCTACTTGTTCTCACCAAATACATTTCAAAAAGTTTATACACATCCTATTACATTTTTTTTTTTTTGAGATGGAGTCTTGCTCTGTTGCCCCAGCTGGAGTGCAGTGGTGCCATCTTGGCTCACTGCAACCTCTGCCTCCCGGGTTCAAGCAATTCTCCTGCCTCAGCCTCCCGAGTAGCTGGGATTACAGGCACGCCACCATGCCCAGCTAATTTTTTGTATTTTTAGTAGAGACGGGGTTTCACCATGTTGACCAGGATGGTCTCGATCTCTTGTTTGACCTCGTGATCCACCTGCCTCGGCCTCCCAAAGTGCTGGGATTACAGGCGTGAGCCACCGCACCAGGCCTACATTTTTAAAAATAAAATATTTAGCCTGGCGCGGTGGCTCACGCCTGTAATCCCAGCATTTTGGGAGGCCGAGGCGGGTGGATCACGAGGTCAAGAGATCGAGACCATCCTGGTCAACAAGGTGAAACTCTATCTCTACTAAAAATACAAAAAATTAGCTGGGCATGGTGGCGCGTGCCTGTAATCCCAGCTACTCGGGAGGCTGAGGCAGGAGAATTGCCTGAACCCAGGAGGCGGAGGTTGCGGTGAGCCAAGATCATGCGTTGCACTCCAGTCTGGGTAACAAGAGCGAAACTCCGTCTCAAAAAAAAAAATTTTTTTTTAAGTACATAGAATTCAATTGTTGAAAAATGTGGCTGGATTTTTTTCTTAACATATTGTAGTGCAGTTTGCTTTAAGCTAGAAAGCCAATTATGCTAGCCAGAATCAAAGTTTTCCTCCTTAAATAAGGATAATAACTGAATGGCCAGCGTGACACAGGGAGGAGGACTTATGATGGCTGTTGATGCTGGCCCCCGACAAAGCTGGCGTTCTTTTCTCTTTATCTGTACTTTCATATCTTCCTTTGGGTGTCTAAGGGTTTTTTTTTTTTTTTGCCAATCAATGAGAGCTTTTAAGGTTGCTGAGGTTGGTTGGCCTTGAACTCTTGGCCTCGCCTTCGCAAGCGCCACGACATCCGGCCGGAGCCACTTTGGGCCCCTAAGGGTCTTTTATATCTCTTGAGTTTTCCAATACCTACCTTTGGCTGTCTGGCAGGACCATGTCCTAGAACTGTTCTGTCTCCCCAAAGTCCTGGACTCTCAGTGGGGGCAGCTGACAGCTAAATATTTTTTATGTTAATTCTCTAATTTAGTCATTCTTTGGTGTGAGATACACTCAAAGTTTAGTTTCTTTTGAATTAAGTAGTTTGTTAATCAAGCGAATCTCCAGTTGACTGGGGAGTATTTTGAGGGGGGAATGGTCCTTGGTTTTGATAAGTTACTTTGCTCCTGGCTGGGCTCAGTGGCTCACACCTGTAATCTCAGCACTTTGGGAGGCCGAGGCAGGTGGATCACCTGAGGTCAGGAGTTTGAGACCAGCCTGGCCAACATGGTGAAACCCCGCCTCTAAAAATACGAAAATTATCTAGGCATGGTGGTGGGTTCCTGTAATCCCAGCTACTTGGGGGCCGAAGCAGGAGAATCACTTGAACCCGGTGGGTGGAGATTGCGGTGAGCCGAGATAGCATCATTGCACTCCAGCCTGGGTGACAAGAGTGAAACTCCGTCTCAAAAAAAAAAGTTACTTTGCTCTCCGCCCTTTGTTCTTGGAAGACAGCAGGGACCCTGCCTTTTGCCCTCATACCTCACACCAGACAGCCCTTGTGCCAACCACGCGTAATATGCTGGGTGCCATGGGGACACAGGGCATCAGCGAGGGGATCTGAAGCTCTGTGGGAGCTTTGACAAATTTATGTTGAGTAATAACTAGGTGCTGGCACTGCATTGTGTCATTTAATCTTCACAATAACACTGTTAATTAGGTCCCAAAGTTCTCTAAATTTCATCAATGAGGAAACAGCAGCAAAGAGGACGTAACCAATCTGGTGCAGGTGCCAAGCCCAAAGACCAATTGTACATTTCACAATTTGCCTACATTTATTGTGCACTTACTATGTGCCAGGTGCAATGCTAGTCCTTTGCATGAGTTGTTCCATTTTACCCTTTGTCTGATCCTTTGAGGTAGGTTATAGTACTACCTTCCTTTTTCAGAAGAGAAAATCAATGGGGGACTTTGGAATGATTTGTTTGCCAGCATGCTACACAACTTGTAAACTGCACACCTAGGCTTAAAAAAAAAATACAGTGAAAAATCAACCATATAATAAAGAATAGGCCGGGTGCAGTGGCTCACACCTGTAATCCCAGACTTTTGGAGGCCAAGGCAGGCACATCACGAGGTCAAGAGATCGAGACCATCCTGGCTAACACGGTGAAACCCCATCTTTACTAAAAATACAAAAATTAGCCAGGTTTGGTGGCACATGCCTGTGGTCCTTGCTACTCAGGAGGTTGAGGCAGGAGAATCGCTTGAACCTGGGAGGCGAAGGTTACAGTGAGCAAAGATCACGCCACAGGATTCCAGCCTGGGTGCAGCCTGGGTGACAGAATGAGACTCTGTCTCAAAAATAAATAAATAAATAAAAGACTGGACTTAGGCCGGGCGCGGTGGCTCACGCCTGTAATCCCAGCACTTTGCGAGGCCGAGGCGGGTAGATCACGAGGTCAAGAGATTGAGACCATCCTGGTCAACATGGTGAAACCCCGTCTCTACTAAAAATACAAAAAATTAGCTGGGCACGGTGGTGTGTGCCTGTAATCCCAGCTACTCAGGAGGCGGAGGCAGGAGAATTGCCTGAACCCAGGAGGCGGAGGTTGCGGTGAGCTGAGATTGCGCCATTGCACTCCAGCCTGGGTAACAAGAGCGAAACTCTGCCTCAAAAAAAAAAAAAAAGACTGGACTTAATCATAAAGCTGTTTTTGTGGCCAGTCATGTTTTTGAAGCATAACTCATGCTAATTTCTAGAACAGGAGAAACACATGTATTCTTGGGTATAAATCTAGTCCATGGAAGACACAATCTCATTGTCCTTCCTTATTTCTGGGTCTAGACAATCAGTAATCACCATTCCAAGTGAGGAGCAGCTGCAAGTCTACAGCCCCGTTCTCTCTCCTCACTGTCAAAGCTGCTGAGAACCCAGACTTGACACTTGAAAAAAACCTGTGTCTTGTGGAGGTTTTTTGTGGAGCACTCAAGATTTTGGAGGAATCACTCAAGAAAAGGATAGGTGATGGGATCTAGCTTCTGATGATTTCTGTTTTATCAAATGTCTAATAGGGCAAGAATCTGAAAGATGAGAAAGTTTGTCACACAGGAGGACCTGGGAAAGAGATAATGCATTCTCCTCTCAATTCACAGCGATAAAGACTGTGATTCAGTGGGGAGGAGTAACTGAGGAAAGGGGTCACTCTAAATATTGTGTGTTTTAGGTTCTTTTTCTATTAAGGAGGAATAAATTATCCAAGCCTTAACATTACATTGTATCCTGTCAGGTGAATTGCTGTGGTTTGAATATGGTGTGTCCCCTCCCAATATCACATTGATTTTTTTTTTTTTTGAGATGGAGTCTTGCTCGGTTGCCCAAGCTGGAGTGCAGTGGTGGGATCTCTGTTCACTGAAACCTCTGCCTCCCAGATTCAAGTGATTCTCCTGCCTCAGCCTCCCAGTAGCTGGGATTATAGATATGTATCATCACACCCAGCTAATTTTTTTTTTTTTTTGAGATGGAGTCTTGCTCTGTTGCCCAAGCTGGAGTGCAGTGGTGGGATCTCTGTTCACTGAAACCTCTGCCTCCCAGATTCAAGTGATTCTCCTGCCTCAGCCTCCCCAGTAGCTGGGATTATAGATATGTATCATCACACCCAGCTAATTTTTTTTATGGGGTTTCACCATGTTAGCCAAGATGGTCTCAATCCCCTGACCTTGTGATCCACCCGCCTCGCCCTCCCAAAGTGCTGGGATTACAGACACGAGCCACCGCTCGTGAATTTTTGTATTTTTAGTAGAGAGGAGGTTTCACCATGTTGGCCAGGCTGGCCTCGATCTCCCGACCTCAGGTCATCCACCCCCCTGGGCCTCCCAGAGTGCTGGGATTACAGGCATGAATACTGACCCCAGCCTCACATTGAAATTTAATTGCCATTGTAACAGTATAAAGATGTGGGACCTTTACAAGTTGATTAGGCAATGAGGACTCTGCCATCATGAATGGATTAATGCTCTCATCATGGGAGTGGGTTCCTTAGAAAGGGACACATTCAGTGCCTCCTTGCTCTCTCTCTCTCTCACCTTCCACCATATGATGATGTGGCACAAAGGCCCTCATCAGATACTGGCTACTTGTTCTTGGACTTCCCAACCTCTAGAGTAGTAAAAAAATAAATCGCTGTTCTTTACAAATGGCCTAGTCTCTGACATTCTGTTACAGCAGTATAATGTGGACTAAGTCGTGAAACCTAAAGGTTTACATCATTTACAGCAGTGGTTACCAACCTTTTTGGCAGCAGGGGTTGGTTTTGTGGAAGAAAATTTTTCCACAGACCCAGGGGTGTGGGGGCGAGGGGCGGCAGTGCAGGGGCAAGGATATTAAGACTATTCCACCTCGGATTATCAGGAATTACTTAGATTCTTTTCTTTTTTGAGACAGAGTCTTGCTCTGTTGCCCAGGCTGGAGTGCAGTGGTTTGATCTTGGGTCATTGCAACCTCTGCCTCCTGGGTTCAAGTGATTCTCTTGCCTCAGCCTCCCAAGTAGCTGGGACTATAGGTGCCCACTACCACACCCAGCTAATTTTTGTTTTTTTAGTAGAGACAGGGTTTCACCATATTGGCCAGGCTTGTCTTGAACTCCTGACATTGTGATCTGCTCGCCTCGGCCTCCCAAAGTGTTGGGATTACAGGCATGGGCCATTGCGCCCAGTCTACATAGATTCTTATAAGGAGTATGCAGCCTAGATCCCTTGCATGTGCAGTTCACAGTAGGGTTCACACTCCTATGAGAACCTAATGCTGCTGCTGATCTGACTGGAGGCCTCAGGCAGTAATGCTTACTCACCGGCCACTCGCCTCCTGCTGTGGGGCCCACTCCCTAACAGGCCATGGACTGGTACTGGTCCATGGCCTGGAAGTTGGGGACACTTGGTTTAGAGAATTAAAAAGATGGCATTTGAGGCCAGGCACAGTGGCTGACACTAAAATCCCATCACTTTGGGAGGCCGAGGCGGGTGGATCACAAGGTCAAGAGATCGAGACCATCCTGGCCAACAAGGTGAAACCCCATCTCTACTAAAAATACAAAAATTAGCCAGGCATGGTGGTGTGCACCTGTAGTCTCAGCTACTAGGGAGGCTGAGGCAGAATCACTTGAACCTGGGAGGCATAGGTTGCAGTGAGCCGAGATTGTGCAACTGCACTCTGGACTGGGCAACAACAGCAAAACTCCGTCTCAAAAGAAAAAAAAAAGGTTGGGTGGTGATTCCAGGCCTCTACTAATCCAGGAAGAGGTGATTTTATACCTCTTCCTTGAGGACCCTGACTGAAAGGCATGAAAAAGGTGCCCTCACTGATAGAATGAAGTCTTACCTGCATCACCTCGTCAATAACTGCCAGCATGTTTTTTTTTTTTTTTGAGACGGGGTTTCGCTTTTGTTACCCACGCTGGAGTGCAATGGCACGAGCTCAGCTCACTGCAACCTCTGCCTCCTGGGTTCAAGCAATTCTCCTGCCTCAGCCTCCTGAGTAGCTGGGACTAGAGGCTTGTGCCACCATGCCCAGCTTATTTTTGTATTTTTAGTAGTGACAAGGTTTTACCATGTTGACCAGGATGGTCTCAATCTCTTGATCTCGTGATCCACCTGCCTCGGCCTCCCCAAAGTGCTGGGATTATAGGCGTGAGCCACTGCGCCTGGCTGGCATTGAGCTTATTTTAAGACTCATAAGGCAACAAGTTAGAAAATACTAAAGAAAGATTTCCTAGAGAGCACACAGGCTGAGGACATCTTTTTTTTTTTTGAGACCGAGTTTCGCTCTTGTTACCCAGGCTGGAGTGCAATGGCGTGATCTCGGCTCACCGCATCCTCCGCTTCCTGGGTTCAGGCAATTCTCCTGCCTCAGCCTCCTGAGTAGCTGGGATTACAGGCACGCGCCACCATGCCCAGCTAATTTTTTGTATCTTTCGTAGAGACGGGGTTTCACCATTTTGACCAGGATGGTCTCGATCTCTTAACCTCGTGATCCACCCATCTTGGCCTCCCAAAGTGCTGGGATTACAGGCTTGAGCCACCGTGCCCGGCCTTTTTTTTTTTTTTTTTTTTTAAGACAGAGTCTCACTCTGTTGCCAGGAGCCAGGCTGGAGTGCAGTGGCACAGTCTCAGCTCACTGCAACCTCCACCTTCCGGGTTCAAGCAATTCTCCTGCCTCAGCCTCCCAAGTAGCTGGGACTACAGGCGTGCACCACCATGCCCAGCTAATTTTTGTATTTTCAGTAGAGACGGGATTTCACCATGTTGGCTAGGATGGTCTCGATCTCTTGACCTCGTGATCCACCAACCTCAGCCTCCTAAAGTGCTGGGATTATAGGCATGAGCCACCAAAGGCAATGTTTTTTGCATTAAAATATGAAACCTAAAAAAAATGAACAGAGCTGTAAATAAAATTAGGTAACTCTTCCCTAGAAAATGAAGGCTACCAGTGTGCTGTCACAGTCCTCCCCGATATGTGTTGCTCCGAGGAGGACCTGTGTCACCAAGCAGAAGCTGGTGGGCAGCAGGAGGGACAAGGCTATTTCATCTTCATACCCCCTGCCCCCTCAACACAGAATATGCACCCAAGTAACTATTTTTGGGATTGATCAGTGGTGTCAGTTAAACTGTGTGGACCTGACATAATTCTCTCTCTGTTGGCAGTCTACAGGAACACTGTAAATATCCACTTTACTCTGTGTAGACACAGCCAAAATCAATCAGTATAATTGATTACTACTCTTACTTTCTCTGGAGACACAATTTTACCAGGACTCTCTAATACTTGGGCCATTTGTAAAGTTCCCTCTCCTGCTGTTGACAGCTACTAGTGAACTTCCGCAATTTCTCTGCAGTTCCATTAGGTGCCAGAGGATAGGACCAGAGGCCCCTTCCTCAGGGAGAGTGCAGGTGCACCGTGAAAACGACAGGAAAAGCTCACCTTCTGGAGGATGTTGCTGATGGCCCTTAGCAGGGTTTGGGAGTGGTGAAGGCAAAGGAATATTCCTGGGCCTGGGGTGGCCACGGGGAGGTTTCTGGCGAAACCGAGGTGGTCCAGGAGGACCAGGGTGGCCACAAGGAGGAGGCCTGGAAGGGAAGGGAAGGTGTAGGAAGAGGAGCTTCAGCCTGGATGGGCTGCCTGCACCAGCTTTCCTCCATTCTGGCCACCTTCGCCCATCGTTTTCTGCTTGGCACTCCCTAATCCAAAGACATCCTCCCTCCATCTGTTTCCAACACTTTTCCTTCAACCCCTGAGAAATCACTTGAATTACAAAGTACCACTCTATTCTAGGGCTACAAGCCAGATCCCTGTGAAGGTCTGGGGATGAGCTTGGACAAGGGTGTTGAACCCTGAGCTCACCCAGAGAAAGCCTCCATGTTTTGATCAGGGAAACCCAGACCAGATGGTGAAGTGGCTGCGTCAGACTTGGGACCCAGTGTTTTAAAAACAGAGGGGTGAGAAGCCTGAGTTTTTTGGTTGTTGTTTTTTTAAGATGGAGTCTTGCTCTGTGACCCTGGCTGGAGTGCAGTGGCATGATCTTGGCTCATTGCAACCTCTGCCTCAGGGTTCAAGCAGTTCTCCCTGCCTCAGCCTCCAGTAGATTGGATTACAGGCACCCACCACCACACTCAGCTAATTTTTGTATTTTTTAGTAGAGATGGGGTTTTGCCATGTTGGCCAGGCTGGTCTTGAACTCCTGATCTCAGGTGATTCGCCCGCCTTGGCCTCCCAAAGTGCTGGGATTATAGGCATGAGCCATTGCACCTGGCCAAGCCTGACTTTAGAGCTGGCTAGGATCTGCCTTCTATTTGTAGCTAAAGGACCCTAGGCCGGAAGGCAGGAAATCTCCCACGCTGGGCCTTAGTTTCTCCTCTATGAGTGGGCATAATGATAGCTCCTCAGGCTGTTTGAAGATGAAAAGAGACTTGCCCTATTTAGCGCATGGTGAGACCCATATTTATTCCTCTTTATAGGAGACGTCTACTGCGGTTCCAGTCTCTCCTTAGGCAGACCCTAGTTTCTACCCGCTCTTCCTAGGCAGCCGCCCCTCCGCACCGAGCGAGCGGGACCCCGGGCCGGCTTGGTTCTCATTGCGCGCTGGACACATGCTGGACCAGCACTGCAGTGACACTGGCCGAGCTGCTGGATGCAGACCTGTGGCAGGTGAGGGCGATGGCTGCAAGGCTGACCCAGGCGGCCACCATTTTATAACTGTCTGGAGGCGCGGCAGGACTTTCCCGGGACTCTGATCTCCTGCTCTCTTTCTCTCTGTCTCTCTCTACATCAGCTTCTCGGTGACACGTGCTGCCCGGCCGGCCCGCGGGGCTTGCGGAGCTTTCGAATTAACTCCAGGGGTGCCCGGCTGCAGCCGTTTTGGGACGGCCCAGCCACCTCCAGCTCCGCCCAAAGTGAAAGCGACATTTTCGCAGTTACTGCGTGGGGTCCACAGGCGGGCGGGACACGGCGCCCACCACGCTGGGGCCCCGGGCCTCTGCCAGACGCCCCTCGTCTCCGCCGCTCCGCTCCGCAGCTGTGCAGCGCCCCCTGCCGACGTAGTGAGAGTAGTGCCACCCGGGGTCCTTGTCCTGCGTAGGGATTGGCCCTAACCAGGACCTCCAGCCTAGTTCTGGAAGGGTTGGGCAAATCATTCATTCATCATTCGTTCCTTCTAATGACCCACTGGATGCCAGGCCGACATTGAGCCGGGCGCAGAACACTTAGGGAGAACAGGACTCTTAGGGGCACTGCCACAGTAAATCAGGCTCAATGAGTTTTGTTCACTGAGTCTTTTCTGAGACCTGAAAAGGGATGAGAGCTGGCTGTGTGGGAGAGAACGATGGGATAAATGCACAGGGTCCTGGGAGGAAAGACCAAGAGAAAGAGTCCACGCTTAGCTGGAGCAACAGGGTCCAGGAGGCAGCAAACGCTCCCAGGGGCCCCAACCTGAGTGTTAAAAACAAGCAGGCATTAGACAGCTTCAAGCGGGATGGCATGCCGGGTACAGCCAGGGGAAACAGGGATCCGAACCCAGTCATGAGGGTTGAGGGAGGTGGGGGTCTAGGTGGCCTTGCAGAGTGTGAGGCTGGTGAGCTGGATGTGGCTCTGTCATGAGGGCAAGGGATGCCATACTAAGGAGTGTACCGTCTGTGCTGAGAGTAGAGGGGAGTCTTCCTGGTTTGTTTGTTTGTTTTTGAGACGGAGTCTCACTCTGTCTCCCAGGCTGGGGTGAAATTGCATGGTCTCAGCTCACTGCAACCTCTGCCTACCAGGTTCAAGCGATTTTCCTGCTTCAGCTTCCCGCAGCTGGGACTATAGGTATGTGCCACCACACCCCGCTATTTTTTGTATTTTTTTTTAGTAGAGACAGGGTTTCAGTATCTTGGCCAGGCTGGTCTTGAACTCCTGACCTCATGATCCACCTGCCTCAGCCTCCCAAAGTGCTGGGATTACAGGTGTGAGCCACCACGCCTGGCCAACACCTTGTCTTTTAACAAACAACAACCCGCTCTTAGCTGATGCCTCACTTAAACTCTGTGATCCTTGCTACCCCAGCCCCATCAAAGTTGATATGTGTATTATTCAGCAATGACAGTTAGGAAGAATAAAGGAAATAGAAATGAAGAGGTAGAATGGTCAGTGTTTTGCAGTTGGTTGGGTGTGCAGGATAAAGATGGTAAACTCAGATGATGAAGTTTCACGTATGGACGGGAGACTTGTAGAGATTAGGCTTTGGAACTAGATTCCTGGATTCAAATCCGTCTCTACAGCTTCGTAGCTGTTTGTTCCTGGGCAGCATTTTTTAACCTCTGAGCCTCAGTTTGCTATGTATAAATGGGAATAATTTAGTACCCACTTCATTAGGTTATTTCGGGCTTTAGAGAAATTCCACATAAAGCACTTAGCTTAGTGCCTGAGTG
>JAKFGQ010000037.1:0-96687 GCA_021498475.1 Saguinus midas | reverse complement strand
GAACCGCACAGCTTCATGGAAACTGAACAACTGGCTCTTGAATGTTGATTGGATAAACAATGAAATGAAGGCAGAAATAAAGAAGTTCTTGAAACCAACGAGAATGAAGACACAACGTACCAGAATCTCTGGGACACATTTAAAGCAGTCTGTAGAGGAAAATATATACCAATAAGTGCCCACATGAGAAGAGAGGAGAGATCCAAAATTGACACCCTATCGTCAAAATTGAAAGAGCTAGAGGAGCAAGATCAAAAAGCTCAAAACCTAGCCAAAGACAAGAAATAACTAAGATCAGAGCAGAACTGAAGGAGATAGAGACAAGAAAACCCTTCAAAAATCAATAAATCCAAGAGCTGGTTTTTGAAAAGATCAACAAAATAGACAGACCACTAGCCAGACTGATAAAAAGAAGAGAGAGAACAACCAAATAGATGCAATAAAAACGATAAAGGGAAATCACCACAGATTCCACAGAAATTCAAACCATCATCAGAGAATACTACAAACAACTCTATGCACATAAAGTCGTAAACCAGGAAAAAATGGATAAATTCCTGGACACCTGTGTCCTCCCAAGCCTAAACCAGGAGGAAGCTGAAAGTATGAGTAGACCAATAACAAGGTCTGAAGTTGAGGCAGCAATTAAGAGCCTACCACACAAAAAAAGCCCAGGTCCAGATGGGTTCAAAGCTGAATTCTACCAGACACACAAAGAGGAGCTGGTACCATTCCTTCTGAAACTATTCCAAATAATTCGAAAAGAGGGAACCCTTCCCAAATCATTTTATGAGACCAACATCATCCTGATACCAAAACCTGGCAGAGACTCAACAAGCAAAGAAAACTTCAGGCAAATATCCATCATGAACATAGATGCAAAAATCTTCAATAAAATACTGGCAAACCGATTGCAACAGCACATTTAAAATCTTATCCATCATGATCAAGTAGGATTCATCCCAGGGATGCAAGGCTGGTTCAACATACGCAAGTCTATAAACCTAATTCACCACAAAAACAGAAGCCAAAACAAAAACCACATGATTATCTCAATTGACGCAGAGAAGGCATTTGACAAAATTCAACAGCCCTTTATGATGCTAAAAACTCTCAATAAACTTGGTATTGATGGAACATATCTCACAGTAATAAAGACCTGACACCATAAGAACCCTAGAAGAAAATCTAGGTAAAACCGTTCAGGACATAGCAGTAGGCGAGGACTTCATGAACAAAACACCAGAAGCATTCGCAACAAAAGCCAAAATAGACAAATGGGACCTAATCAAACTCCACAGCTTCTGCATGGCGAAGGAAAGAGTCACTACAGTGAATCAAAAACCATCAGAATGAAAAAAAATCCTTGCAGTATACTAATCTGACAAAGGGCTGATATCCAGAATTTACAAAGAACTCAAACAGATTTACAGGAAAAAACAAACAAGCCCATTCAAAAATGGGCAAAGGATATGAACAGACACTTTACAAAGGAAGACATACATGAGGCCAACAAACACATGAAAAAATGCTCATCATCACTGGTCATTAGAGAGATGCAAATCAAAACAACATTGAGATACCATCTCAAGCCAGTTAGAATGGCAATCATTAAAAAAATCTGGAGACAACAGATGCTGGAGAGGATGTGGAGAAATAGGAACACTCTTTTACTGTTGGTGAGTGTGTAAATTAGTTCAACCATTGTGGAAGACAGTGTGGCGATTCCTCAAGGACGTAGAAATTGAAATTCCATTTGACCCAGCAATCCCATTACTGGGTATATATCCAAAGGACTATAAATCGTTCTACTATAAGGACACATGCACACGAATATTCATTGCAGCACTGTTTTCAATAGCAAAGACCTGGAACCAACCCAAATGCCCATCGATAATAGACTGGGCTGGGAAAATGTGGCACATATACACCATGGAATAGTATGCAGCAATCAGAAGTGATGAGTTTTTGTCCTTTTTAAGGACATGGATGAATCTGGAGAACATCATTCTCAGCAAACTGACACAAGAACAGAAAAGGAAATACCACATGTTCTCACTCATAGGCGGGTAAGAAAAATAAGAACACATGGACACAGGGAAGGGGTCTACTAAACACTGGGGTCTATTGTGGGGAATGGGGGAGGGACAGCAGGAGAGAAGCTGGGGAGGGACAACGGGAATGTAGCTGGGGAGGGATAGCCTAGGGAGAAATACCAAGTGTGGGTGAAGGGGAGAAAGGCAGCAAAACACACTGCCATGTGTGTACCTATGCAACTATCTTGCACGTTCTGCACATGTACCCCAAAACCTAAAATGCAATAAAATTTTAAAAATTTAAAATTAAAAAGAAAAGAAAGAAGTAGATTCTTGACTATTTCCCAGGGGTGTATTATTCACTGAGGCCCTAAACGTGTGGCCATATGAAAGATATTCCCGCCTATTCCATATATATATATATAATATATTAATATTCATTAATTTTTTAAACGAATCACCATTTGAAATAGAGTAGTGATTATTCCCCACATGTGCATTATTCAAATAGTTCCTCTATGAGTGTCCATACCAAATAAACTCACTATCACCCAAATGTGTATAATTTACAGAGGTGCTTACCTTGTGGCTCTTTTAAATAGGGTCCTGACTACTCCACAGGTGTTCATTATTCACTGAAGCCCTGAATGAGTTGTCATATAAAACAGACTCCTGACAATACCCCAGGTATGCAGTACTCCCTAGGGCTCTCACTGAGTGGCCATATGAAATAGACTCCTGACTCTACCCCATGTGTGTATTATTCAGAGGGTCTCTGAAAAAGTGTCCATATGAAATACACTCCTGTCAATTTTCTAGATGTGCATTATTCACTGAGGCTCTGAATGAGTTTCAATATGAAATACACTCCTGACTATTCCCAGGTGTGTATTATTCACTGAGGCTCTGAATGAGTGGCCATGAAATAGACTCTGACTATTCCACAGGTGTGTATTATTCAGTGAGTCTCAAAATGGGTGTCCATATTAAATAGAATCCTGACTATTCCCAGGTGTGCATTATTCAGTTTGGCTCTGAATCACAGGTGATATGGAATAAGATACTGATTATTCCACAGGCGTGTATCATTCACTGAGGCTCTGAATGAGTGGCCATATGAAATAGACTCCTGACAATTCCCCAGGTGTGTATTATTCACTGAGGCTCTGAATGAGGTCATTTGAAATAGAATCCTCACTATTCCCAAGGTGTGCATTATTCACTGTGGCTCTGAATGAGTGGAAATATGAAATAGACTCCTGACTATTCCACAGGTGTGTACCATTCTGTGAGGCTCTGAATGAGTGGCCATATGAAAGAGAATCCTGACTATTCCAAACGTGTGCATTATTCAGTGAGGCTCAAATGAGTGGCCATATAAATAGACTCCTGACTATTCCCAGGTGTGCATTATTCACTGAGGTGCTGAATGAGTGGCCATATGAAATAGAATCCTGACTATTCCTCAGGTGTGCATTATTCACTGAGGCTGTGAATCAGTGGCCATGTGAAATAGACTCCTGACTATTCCCAGGTGTGCATTATTAAGGGAGTTCTGAAAAGTATTCCTATGAAATAGACTCCTGACTATTCCAGGTGTGGATTATTCACTGAGGCTCTGAATGAGGTCATTTGAAATAGAATCCTGACTATTCCCAGGTGTGTATTATTCACTGAGCTCTGAATGAGTGGCCATATAAATAGACTCCTGTCTATTCACAGGTGTGTATTATTCACTGAGGCTCTGAATGAGTGGCCATATGAAATAGACTCCTGACTATTCCCAGGTGTGCATTATTCAATGAGGCTCTGAATGAGTGGCCATATGAAATAGACTCCTGACTATTCCTCAGGTGTGCATTATTCAATGAGGCTCTGAATGAGTGGCCATATAAATAGACTCCTGACTATTCCACAGGTGTGTACCATTCAGTGAGGCTCAAATGAGTGGCCATATGAAATAGACTCTCACTATTCTACAGGTATAGGTTATTCAGTGAGTCTCAAAATGGGTGTCCATATTAAATAGAATCCTGACTATTCCACAGGTGTGTACCATTCAGTGAGGTGCTGAATGAGTGGCCATATGAAATAGACTCCTGACAATTCCCCAGGTGTGTATTATTCACTGAGGCTCTGAATGAGTGCCATATGAAATAGACTCCTGACTATTCCCAGGTGTGTATATTCACTGAGCTCTGAATGATTGGCCTGAAGAAATAAACTCCTGGCTATTACCCAGGTGTGTATTATTCAGTGAGGCTCAAATGAGTGGCCATATGAAATAGAATCCTGACTATTCCTCAGGTGTGCATTATTCAGTGAGACTCTGAAAGAGTGGGCATATGAAATAGACTCCTGACTATTCCTCAGGTGTGCATTATTCACTGAGGCTCTGAATGTGTGGCCATATGAAATAGACTCCTGACAATTCCCCAGGTGTGTATTATTCACTGAGGCTCTGAATGTGGCCATTGAAATAGAATCCTGACTATTCCAAACGTGTGCATTATTCAATGAGGCTCTGAATGAGTGGCCATATAAATAGACTCCTGACTATTCCTCAGGTGTGCATTATTCAGTGAGACTCTGAAAGAGTGGGCATATGAAATAGACTCTCACTATTCCCAAGGTGTGCATTATTCAGTGAGGCTCTGAATGAGTGGCCATATGAAATAGAATCCTGACTATTCCTCAGGTGTGCATTATTCACTGAGGCTCTGAATGAGTGGCCATATGAAATAGACTCCTGACTATTCACTGAGGCTGTGAATCAGTGGCCATGAAATAGACTCCTGACTATTCCTCAGGTGTGCATTATTAAGGGAGTTCTGAAAAGTATTCCTATGAAATAGACTCCTGACTATTCCAGGTGTGGATTATTCACTGAGGCTCTGAATGAGTGGCCATATAAATAGACTCCTGACTATTCCCAGGTGTGTATTATTCACTGAGGTGCTGAATGAGTGGCCATATAAATAGACTCCTGTCTATTCACAGGTGTGTATTATTCACTGAGGCTATGAATGGGAGGCAATGAAAATAGACCTGGCTACTCCACATGTGTACATTATTCACCAACGCTCTGAATGAATGGCCATATGAAATAGACTCCTGACTATTCCTCAGGTGTGCATTATTCAATGAGGCTCTGAATGAGTGGCCATATGAAATAGACTCCTGACAATTCCCCAGGTGTGTATTATTCACTGAGGTGCTGAATGAGTGGCCATATGCAATAGACTCTTCACTATTCTACAGGTATAGGTTATTCACTGAGTCTCAAAATGGGTGTCCATATTAAATAGAATCCTGACTATTCCACACGTGTGTACCATTCAGTGAAGTTCTGAATGACTGGCCATATGACATACATTCCTGATGACAAACAGATGTTCATTGTTCACTTAGCCTTTGAATGCAGAGCAATATGAAGTAGACACTTGACTATGTCCCAGGTGTGTATAATTCACTGAGCCTCTGAATGATTGGACTGAAGAAATAAACTCCTGGCTATGACCCAGGTGTGTATTAATCCGTGAGGCTCTAAATGAGAGGCCATATGAAATAGACCTTTAAGTCCTATTCATGGGTGAGTTACACAGTGAGACTCTAAAAGAGTGGGCATATGACATAGACTCCTGACTATTCCTCAGGTGTGCATTATTCACTGAGACTCTGAATGTGTGGCCATAGAAAATAGAATCCTCACAATTCCCTAGGTGTGTATTTTTCACTGAGTCTCTGAATGAGTGGCCATATAAATAGACTCCTGACTATTCCAAACGTGTGCATTATTCACTGAGGTGCTGAATGAGTGGCCATGAAATAGACTCCTGACTATTCCCCAGGTGTGTATTATTCACTGAGGCTCTGAAAGAGTGTCCATATGAAATAGAATCCTCACTATTCCCAAGGTGTGCATTATTCAGTTTGGCTCTCAATACTGGTCGTATGAAATAGAATCCTGACTATTCCCCAGGTGTGTATCATTCACTGAGGCTCTGAATGAGTGGCCATATGAAATAGACCCTTGACTATTCACTGAGGCTTTGAATGAAGGGTCATTTGAAATAGAATCCTGACTATTCCTCAGGTGTGCATTATTCACTGAGGCTCTGAATGAGTGGCTATATAAAATAGTCTCCTGACTATTCCACAGGTGTGTACCATTCAGTGAGGCTCTGAATGAGTGGCCATATGAAACAGAATCCTCACTATTCCAAATGTGCATTATTCAGTGAAGGTCTGAATGAGTGTCCATAAGAAATAGAATCCTGACTATTCCTGGTGTGCATTATTCACTGAGGTGAGGAATGAGTGGCCATATGAAATAGATTGCTAGTACTCCAGGTATGGTATGCATTATTTACTAAGGCATTGAATCAGTGGTAATATGAAATAGACACCTAAATATCCCTGAGGTGTGTATTATTCAGAGAGGCTCTGAATGAGTAGCTATATCAATTAGGCTCCTGACTATTCCACAGCAGTGCATTATTCAATGAGGCTCTGAATGAGTGGCCATGAAATAGACTCCTGACTATTCCCAGGTGTGTATAATTCACTGAGCCTTTAGTGTGTGCTTAATTGAAATACACTCCTGACTATTCCCAGGTGTGTCTTATTCACTGAGGTTCTGTATGAGTTGCCATATGAAATAGACTCCTCACTATTCCCAAGGTGTGCATTATTCAGTGAAGGTCTGAATGAGTGGCCATATGAAATAGACTCCTGAGTATTCCCTAGGTGTGTATTATTCACTGAGGCTCTGAATGAGTGGCCATATGAAACAGAATCCTCACTATTCCCAAGGTGTGCATTATTCAGTTTGGCTCTCAATACTGGTCGTATGAAATAGAATCCTGATTATTCCCCAAGTGTGTCATTCACTGAGGCTCTGAATGAGTGGCCATATGAAATAGACCCTTGACTATTCACTGAGGCTCTGAATGAATGGCCATATGAAATAGACTCCTGAGTATTCCCAGGTATGCATTATTCACTGAGGCTCTGAATGAGTGGCTATATAAAATAGTCTCCTGACTATTCCACAGGTGTGTACCATTCAGTGAGGCTCTGAATGAGTGGCCATATGAAACAGAATCCTCACTATTCCAAATGTGCATTATTCAGTGAAGGTCTGAATGAGTGTCCATAAGAAATAGAATCCTGACTATTCCTGGTGTGCATTATTCACTGAGGTGAGGAATGAGTGGCCATATGAAATAGATTGCTAGTACTCCAGGTATGGTATGCATTATTCACTGAGGCTCTGAATGAGTGGCCATGAAATAGACTCCTGACTATTCCCAGGTGTGTATTATTCACTGAGGCTCTGAATGAGTAGCTATATCAATTAGGCTCCTGACTATTCCACAGGTGTGCATTATTCAGTGAAGGTCTGAATGAGTGTCCATAAGAAATAGAATCCTGACTATTCCAGGTGTGCATTATTCAATGAGGCTCTCAATCAGTGGTCATATGAAATAGACTCTGACTATTCCCAGGTGTGTCTTATTCACTGAGGTTCTGTATGAGTTGCCATATGAAATAGACTCCTGACAATTCCCCAAGTGTGCACTATTCTGAGTCTCAGTGAGTGGCCATAAGAAACAGATTCCTGACTCTCCCAATGTGTATTATTCAGGAGGCTCTGAAAGAGTGTCCATATGAAATAGACTCCTGACTATTCCCAGGTGTGCATTATTCACTGAGGCTCTGAATGAGTGGCATATGAAATAGAATCCTGACTATTCCCAGGTGTATTATTCACTCAGCCTCTGAATGAGGGGCCTTATGAAATAGACTCCTGACTATACCACAGGTGTGTATTATTCACTGAGGCTCTGAATGAGTGGCCATATGAAATAGACACCTGACTCCACAGGTGTGCATTATTTACTGATGCTCTGAATGAATGGCCATATGAAAGAGACTCCAAATTTTTCTCCAGGTATACATTATTCAATGAGGCTCTGAATGAGTAGCTATATCAATTAGGCTCCTGACTATTCCACAGGTGTGTATTATTCAGTGAGTCTCTGAATGAGTGGCCATATGAAATAGACTCTGACTATTCCCAGGTGTGCATTATTCAGTGAGGCTCATAATGGGTGTTCATATTAAATAGAATCCTGACTATTCCCAGGTGTGTATTATTCAGTGAGGTGCTGAATGAGTGGCCATATGAAATAGATTGCTGAGTACTCCCAGGTATGGTATGCATTATTTACTAAGGCATTGAATCAGTGGTAATATGAAATAGACTCCTGACTATTCCCAGGTGTGTATTATTCAGAGAGGCTCTGAATGAGTAGCTATATCAATTAGGCTCCTGACTATTCCACAGCAGTGCATTATTCAATGAGGCTCTGAATGAGTGGCCATATAAATAGACTCCTGACTATTCCCAGGTGTGTATAATTCACTGAGCCTTTAGTGTGTGCTTAATTGAAATACACTCCTGACTATTCCCAGGTGTGTCTTATTCACTGAGGTTCTGTATGAGTTGCCATATGAAATAGACTCCTGACAATTCCCCAAGTGTGCACTATTCCCTGGGAGTCTCAGTGAGTGGCCATAAGAAACAGATTCCTGACTCTCCCAATGTGTATTATTCAGGAGGCTCTGAAAGAGTGTCCATATGAAATAGACTCCTGACTATTCCCAGGTGTGCATTATTCACTGAGGCTCTGAATGAGTGGCCATATGAAATAGAATCCTGACTATTCCCAGGTGTGTATTATTCACTCAGCCTCTGAATGAGGGGCCTTATGAAATAGACTCCTGACTATACCACAGGTGTGTATTATTCACTGAGGCTCTGAATGAGTGGCCATATAAATAGACTCCTGAGTACCCAACAGGTGTGCATTATTTACTGATGCTCTGAATGAATGGCCATATGAAAGAGACTCCAAATTTTTCTCCAGGTATACATTATTCAATGAGGCTCTGAATGAGTGGCCATGAAATAGACTCTGACTATTCCCAGGTGTGCATTATTCAGTGAGGCTCTGAAAGAGTGTCCATATGAAATAGAATCCTGACTATTCCAGGTGTGCATTATTCAGTGAGGCTCATAATGGGTGTTCATATTAAATAGAATCCTGACTATTCCCAGGTGTGTATCATTCAGTGAGGTGCTGAATGAGTGGCCATATGAAATAGAATCCTGACTATTCCCAGGTGTGTATCATTCAGTGAGGTGCTGAATGAGTGGCCATGAAATAGACTCCTGAGTACCCAACAGGTGTGCATTGTTCAGTGAGGCTTTGAATGAGGGGCCTATGTAATAGACTCCTGATTATTCCCCAGGTGTATTATTCACTGAGGCTCTGAAGGAGTGTTCATATGACATAGCCTCCTGATTAATGTCCAGGTGTGCATTATTCAATGAGGCTCTCAATCAGTGGTCATATGAAATAGAATCCTGACTATTCCAGGTGTGCATCATTCAGTAATGCTCTGATTGAGTGGCCATATGGCATGGACTCTGACTATTCCCAGGTGTATTATTCAGTGAGTCTCTGAATGAGTGGCCATGAAATAGACTCCTGACTATTTCAGGTGTGCATTATTCACTGAGGCTCTGAATGAATGGCCATATGAAATAGACTCTGACTATTCCCAGGTGTGCATTATTCAGTGAGTCTCTGAATAAGTGGCTATATGAAATAGACTCCTGACTATTCCCAGGTGTGTATTATTCAGTGAGGCTCTGAATGAGTGGCCATGTGAAATACACTCCTGACTTTTCCATAGGTGTGTATTATTCAGTGAGGCTCTGAAAGAGTGTCCATATGAAATAGACTCCTGACTATTCCCAGGTGTGCATTTTTAGGTTGGGCTCTGAATGAGTGGCCATATGAAATAGAATCCTGACTTTCCCCAGGTGTATATTATTCAGTGAGGCTCTGAATAAGTGGCTATATGAAATAGACTCCTGAGTACCCAACAGGTGTGCATTATTCAGTGAAGCTCTGAATGAGGGGCCTATGTAATAGACTCCTGAGTATTCCCAGGTATGCATTATTCACTGAGGCTCTAAAAGTTTGGCCATATAAAATAGACTCCTGACTATTCCACAGGTGTGTATTATTTAATGAGGCTTTGAGTTAGTGACCATATGAAATAGACTCCTGACTATTCCCAGGTGTGTATATTCACTGAGGCTCTGAATAAGTGGGCATATGAATAGACTACTGACTATTCCAAAGTTTTGCATTACTCATTCAGGCTTTAATTTTGTGGCCATATAAAATAGACTAGTGTCTATTCCCAGGTGTGCATTATTCACTGAGGCTGTAAATGAGTGGCTATATAAAATAGACTCCTGACTATTTCAGGTGTGTATTACTCAGTGAGGCTCTGCATGAGTGGTCATATGAAATAGAATCCTGACTATTCCCAGGTGTGTATTATTCAGTGAATCTCTGAACTTGTGGCTATATGAAATATACTGCTGAGTACTGTACATTTGTGCATTATTTACTGAGGCTATGAGTGTGTGGCCATATGAAAGGGAATCCTGACTATTCCACAGGTGTGTATTATTCACTGAGGCTCTGAATGAGTGGCTGTATGAAATACACTCCTGGCTACTCCACAGGTGTGCATTATTCACTGAGGCTCTGAATGAGTGTTCATATGACATAGCCTCCTGATTATTGCCCAGGTGTGCATTATTCAATGAGGCTCTTAATCAATGGTCATATAAAATAGAATTCTGACTATTTCCCAGGTGTGCATCATTCAGTAATGCTCTGATTGAGTGGCCATATGACATAGAACCCTGACTATTTCAGGTGTGTATTATTCAGTGAGTTTCTGAATGAGTGGCCATATGAAATAGACTCTGACTATTCCCAGGTGTGTATTACTCAGTGAGGCTCTGAATGAGTGGCTATATAAAATAGACTCCTGACTATTTCTCACGTGTGCATTTTCCACTGAGGCACTGAATGAACCATTATATCAAATAGACTCCAGACTATTTCACAAGTGTGCACTATTTCATGATTGTCTGAATGATTGGCTATATGAAATAGACTCCTGAGTATTCCCCAGGTATGTATAATTCACTGTGCCTCTGAAGGAGTGTTCATATGACATAGCCACCTGATTAATGTCCAGGTGTGCATTACTCAATGAGGCTCTTAATCAATGGTCATATGAAATAGAATCCTGACTATTCCAGGTGTGTATTATTCAATGAGGCTCTGAATGAGTGGCCATATGGCATGGACTCTGACTATTCCCAGGTGTGTATCATTCAGTGAGTTTCTGAATGAGTGACCATATGAAATAGTCTCCTGACTATAGCTTGACTATTCCTCAGGTGTGCATTATTCACTGAGGCTCTGAATGAGTGGCTATATGAAATAGACTCTGACTATTCCAGGTGTGCATTATTCAGTGAGGCTCTGAATAAGTGGCTATATAAAATAGACTCCTGACTATTCCCCAGGTGTATATTATTCAGTGAGGCTCTGAATGAGTGGCCATGTGAAATACACTCCTGATTTTCCATAGGTGTGTATTATTCAGTGAGGCTCTGAAAGTGGCCATATGAAATAGACTCCTGACTATTCCCAGGTGTGCATTTTAGGTTGGGCTCTGAATGAGTGGCCATATGAAATAGAATCCTGACTATTCCCCAGGTGTATATTATTCAGTGAGGCTCTGAATGAGTGGCCATATGAAATAGACTTCTGACTACTCTACAGGTGTTCCTTATTCAGTGAAGCTCTGAATGAGTGGCCATATGAAATAGCCTCCTGACTATTCCCCAGTGTGCATTATTCACTGAGGCTCTGAAAGTTTGGCCATATGAAATAGACTCTGACTATTCCACAGGTGTGTATTATTCAGTGAGTTTCTGAATAAGTGGGCATATGGAATAGACTCCACACTATTCCAAAGTTGTGCATTACTCACTCAGGCTTTGATTTTGTGGCCATATAAAATAGACTAGTGTCTATTCCAGGTGTGCATTATTCACTGAGGCTGTAAATGAGTGGCTATATGAAATAGACTCTGACTATTCCCAGGTGTGTATTACTCAGTGAGGCTCTGCATGAGTGGTCATATTAAATAGGATGCTGACTATCCCCCATGTTTCTATTATTCAGTGAATCTGTGAATGAGTGGCTATATGAAATAGACTGCTGAGCACTGTACATTTGTGTATTATTCACTGAGGCTATGAGTGAGTGGCCACATGAAATGTAATCCTGACTACTCCACAGGTGTGTATTACTCACTGAGGCTCTGAATGAGGGGCTGTATGAAATACACTCCTGGCTACTCCACATGTGCATTATTCACTGAGGCTCTGAATGAGTGTTCATATGACATAGCCTCCTGATTATTGCCCAGGTGTGCATTATTCAATGAGGCTCTTAATCAATGGTCATATGAAATAGAATCCTGACTATTTCCCAGGTGTGCATCATTCAGTAATGCTCTGATTGAGTGGCCATATGACATAGACTCTGACTATTCCCCAGGTGTGTATCATTCAGTGAGTTTCTGAATAAGTGGCCACATGAAATAGACTCCTGACTATTCCCCAGGTGTGTATTATTTACTAAGGGTATGGATGAGTGGCTACATAAAATAGCCTCCTGACTATTCCTCAGGTGTGCATTTTCCACTGAGGCACTGAATGAACCATCATCTCAAATAGACTCCAGACTATTTGGCAGGTGTGCATTATTGCATGAGTCTCTGAATGAGTGGCTATATGAAATACACTCCTGAGTATTCCTCAGGTATGTATGATTCACTGAGGCTCTGAAGGAGTGTTCATATGACATAGCCTCCTGATTATTCCAGGTGTGCATTATTCAATGAGGCTCTGAATGAGTGACCATATGAAATAGAATCCTGACTATTCCCAGGTGTGTATTATTCAGTGAGCTCTGAATGAGTGGCCATATGGCATGGACTCTGACTATTCCCAGGTGTGTATTATTCAGTGAGTTTCTGAATGAGTGACCATATGAAATAGTCTCCTGACTATAGCTCTTGACTATTCCTCAGGTGTGCATTATTCACTGAGCTCTGAATGAGTGACCATATGAAATAGACTCTGACTATTCCCAGGTGTGCATTATTCAGTGAGGCTCTGAATAAGTGGCTATATAAAATAGACTCCTGAGTATTCCCAGGTATGTATGATTCACTGAGGCTCTGAATGAGTGGCCATGTGAAATACACTCCTGATTTTCCATAGGTGTGTATTATTCAGTGAGGCTCTGAATGAGTGGCCATATGAAATAGACTCCTGACTATTCCCAGGTGTGCATTTTAGGTTGGGCTCTGAATGAGTGGCCATATGAAATAGACTCTGACTATTCCCCAGGTGTATATTATTCAGTGAGTTTCTGAATGAGTGGCTATATGAAATAGACTTCTGACTACTCTACAGGTGTTCCTTATTCAGTGAAGCTCTGAATGAGTGGCCATATGAAATAGCCTCCTGATTATTGCCCAGGTGTGCATTATTCACTGAGGCTCTGAAAGTTTGGCCATATAAAATAGACTCTGACTATTCCACAGGTGTGTATTATTCAGTGAGTTTCTGAATGAGTGGCCATGAAATAGACTCCTGATTATTCCCCAGGTGTGCATTATTCATGAGTCTCTGAATGAGTGGCCATGAAATAGACTCCTGACTATTCCTCAGGTGTGCATTATTCACTGAGGCTGTAAATGAGTGGCATATGAAATAGAATCCTGACTATTTCAGGTGTGTATTACTCAGTGAGGCTCTGAATGAGTGGCCATATAAAATAGACTCCTGATTATTCCAGGTGTGTATTATTCAGTGAATCTGTGAATGAGTGGCTATGAAATAGACTGCTGAGCACTGTACATTTGTGTATTATTCACTGAGGCTCTGAATGAGTGGCCATATGAAATAGAATCCTGACTATTCCACAGGTGTGTATTATTCACTGAGGCTCTGAATGAGTGGCTGTATGAAATACACTCCTGGCTACTCCACATGTGCATTATTCACTGAGGCTCTGAATGAGTGTTCATATGACATAGCCTCCTGATTATTCCCCAGGTGTGCATTATTCAATGAGGCTCTGAATGAGTGGTCATATGAAATAGACTCCTGACTATTCCAGGTGTGCATTATTCACTGAGGCTCTGAATGAGTGGCCATATAAAATAGACTCTGACTATTCAGGTGTGTATTATTCACTGAGCTCTGAATGAGTGGCCATATGAAATAGACTCTGACTATTCCAGGTGTGCATTATTCACTGAGGCTCTGAAAGTTTGGCCATATGAAATAGACTCTGACTATTCCAGGTGTGCATTATTCACTGAGGCTCTGAATGAGTGGCATATGAAATAGAATCCTGACTATTCCTCAGGTGTGTATTACTCAGTGAGGCTCTGAATGAGTGGCCATATAAAATAGACTCTGACTATTCCAGGTGTGTATTATTCAGTGAAGCTCTGAATGAGTGGCCATATGAAAGAGATTCCTGACTATTCCAGGTGTGCATTATTCACTGAGGCTCTGAATGAGTGGCCATATGAAATAGAATCCTGACTATTCCACAGGTGTGTATTATTCACTGAGGCTCTGAATGAGGGCTGTATGAAATACACTCCTGGCTACTCCACATGTGCATTATTCACTGAGGCTCTGAATGAGTGGTCATATGAAATAGCCTCCTGACTATTCCAGGTGTGCATTATTCAGTGAAGCTCTGAATGAGTGGCCATATGAAATAGACTCTGACTATTCCAGGTGTGCATCATTCAGTAATGCTCTGATTGAGTGGCCATATGAATAGACTCCTGACTATTCCCCAGGTGTATTATTCAGTGAGTTTCTGAATAAGTGGCCACATGAAATAGACTCCTGACTATTCCCCAGGTGTGTATTATTCACTGAGGCTCTGAATGAGTGGCCATATAAAATAGACTCCTGACTATTCCTCAGTGTGCATTTTCACTGAGGCACTGAATGAACCATCATCTCAAATAGACTCCAGACTATTTCAGGTGTGCATTATTCATGAGTCTCTGAATGAGTGGCTATATGAAATAGACTCCTGACTATTCCCCAGGTGTATATTATTCAGTGAGGCTCTGAATGAGTGGCCATGTGAAATACACTCCTGACTATTCCACAGGTGTGTATTATTCAGTGAGGCTCTGAAAGTGGCCATATGAAATAGACTCTGACTATTCCCCAGGTGTGCATTATTCAGTGAGGCTCTGAATGAGTGGCCATATGAAATAGAATCCTGACTATTCCCCAGGTGTATTATTCAGTGAGGCTCTGAATGAGTGGCATATGAAATAGACTTCTGACTACTCTACAGGTGTTCCTTATTCAGTGAGCTCTGAATGAGGCCATATGAAATAGACTCTGACTATTCCAGGTGTGCATTATTCACTGAGGCTCTGAAAGTTTGGCCATATGAAATAGACTCTGACTATTCCAAGGTGTGTATTATTTAATGAGGCTCTGAATGAGTGGCCATATGAAAGAGATTCCTGACTATTCCTCAGGTGTGTATTATTCAGAGGCTCTGAATGAGTGGCCATGTGAAATACACTCCTGACTATTCCAAAGTTGTGCATTACTCACTCAGGCTTTGATTTTGTGCCATATAAAACAGACTAGTGTCTATTCCCCAGGTGTGCATTATTCACTGAGGCTCTGAAAGTTTGGCCATATGAAATAGCCTCCTGACTATTCCACAGGTGTGTATTATTTAATGAGGCTTTGAGTTAGTGACCATATGAAATAGATTTTGACTATTCCTCAGGTGTGTATTATTGACTGAGACTCTGATTAAATGGGCATATGAATAGACTCTCACTATTCCATAGTTGTGCATTACTCACTCAGGCTTTGATTTTGTGGCCATATAAAATAGACTCCTGACAATTCCCCAGGTGTGCATTATTCACTGAGGCTCTAAATGAGTGGCTATATGAAATAGACTCTGACTATTCCCAGGTGTGTATTATTGAATGGGACTCTGAATAAGTGGGCATAAGAAAGAGACTCCTGACTATTCCTCAGGTGTGCATTATTCACTGAGCTCTGAATGAGTGGCCATATGAAATAGACTCTGACTATTCCCAGGTGTGTATTATTCACTGAGGCTCTGAATGAGTGGCCATATGAAAGAGATTCCTGACTATTCCCAGGTGTGTATCATTCACTGAGGCTCTGAAAGTGGCCATATGAAATAGATTCCATTTTACTCCACAGGTGTGTATTATTCACTGATGCTCTGAATGAATGGCCATATGAAATAGACTAGTGATTATTCCCACATGTGCATTATTCAATGAGGCTCTGAATGAGTGGCCATATAAAATAGACTCCTGACTATTCCCAGGTGTGTATCATTCAGGGAGGTGCTTAATTTGTGGCTATTTTAAATAGGGTCCTGACTATTCCACAGGTGTTCATTATTCACTGAAACACTGAAAGTGGCCATATGAAATAGACTCCTGACTATTCCAGGTGTGTTATTCATTGATTTTCTAAATGAATCACCATATGAAATAGATTGCTGACTATTCCAGGTGTGCATTATTCAATGAGGCTCTGAATGAGTGGCCATGAAATAGACTCTGACTATTCCCAGGTGTATTATTCACTGAGGCTCTGAATGAGTGGCTATATGAAATAGACTCCTGACTATTCCAGGTGTGTATTATTCACTGAGGTGCTGAATGAGTGGCCATGAAATAGACTCCTGACAATTCCCCAGGTGTGCATTATTCAGAGGCTCTGAATGAGTGGCCATATAAAATAGACTCCTGACTCTACCCCATGTGTGTATTATTCAGTGAGCTCTGAATGAGTGGCCATATAAAATAGACTCCTGTCTATTCCAGGTGCATTATTCACTGAGGCTCTGAATGAGTTTCAATATGAAATACACTCCTGACTATTCCCAGGTGTGTATTATTCAGTGAGCTCTGAATGAGGGCCATGAAATAGACTCCTGACTATTCCACAGGTGTGTATTATTCACTGATGCTCTGAATGAGTGGCATATGAAATAGACTCTGACTATTCCAGGTGTGCATTCTTTACTGATGCTCTGAATGAATGGCCATATGAAAGAGACTCCAGATTTTTCCAGGTGCATTATTCAATGAGGCTCTGAATGAGTGGCCATGAAATAGACTCCTGACAATTCCCCAAACTTGCACTATTCAGAGGCTCTGAATGAGTGGCAATATGAAATAACCTAATCAATATTCCCTGGTGTGTATTATTCAGTGAGGCTCAAAATGAGTGGCCATATGAAAGAGAATCCTGACTATTCCCAGGTGTGCATTATTCACTGTGGCTCTGAATGAATGGCCATATGAAATAGAATCCTGACTATTCCCAGGTGTGTATCATTCACTGAGGCTCTGAATGAGTGGCCATATGATATAGAGCCTTGAATATTCCCCATGTGTGTATTATTCACTGAGGCTCTGAATGAGGGTCATTTGAAATAGAATCCTCACTATTCCCAAGGTGTGCATTATTCACTGAGGCTTTGAATGAGGAGCAATATGAAGTAGACTCCTGACTATTCCACAGGTGTGTACCATTCAGTGAGGCTCTGAATGAGTGGCCATATGAAATAGAATCCTCACTATTCCAAATGTGTGCATTATTCAGTGAGGCTCAAAATGAGTGGCCATATAAAATAGACTCCTGACTATTCCTCAGGTGTGCATTATTCACTGAGGTGCTGAATGAGTGGCCATATGAAATAGATTGCTGAGTACTCCCAGGTATGCATTATTCACTGAGGCTGTGAATCAGTGGCCATGTGAAATAGACTCCTGACTATTCCCAGGTGTGCATTATTAAGGAGTTCTGAAAAGTATTCCTATGAAATAGATTGCTGACTATTCCCAGGTGTGGATTATTCACTGAGGCTCTGAATGAGTGGCCATGAAATAGACTCCTGATTATTTTCCAGGTGGGTTTTATTCACTGAGGCTCTGAATGAGTGGCCATGAAATAGACTCTGACTATTCCACAGGTGTGTATGATTCGCTGAGGTTCTCAATGTGGCCAAAGGAAATAGACACCTGGCTACTCCACATGTGTACATTATTCACTGATGCTCTGAATGAATGGCCATATGAAAGAGACTCCAGATTTTTCCAGGTATGCATTATTCAATGAGGCTCTGAATGCAGGCCATATGAAATAGACTCCTGACAATTCCCCAGGTGTGTATTATTCAGTGAGACTCTGAAAGAGTGGGCATATGAAATAGACTCCTCACTATTCTACAGGTATATTATTCAGTGAGTCTCAAAATGGGTGTCCATATTAAATAGAATCCTGACTATTCCACAGGTGTGTACCATTCAGTGAGTGCTGAATGAGTGGCCATGTGAAATACACTCCTGACTATTCCACAGGTGTTCATTATTCACTGAGGCTCTGAATGAGTGGCTATATGAAATAGACTCTGACTATTCCCAGGTGTGTATTATTCACTGAGTCTCTGAATGAGTGGCCATATGAAATAGACTCCTGACTATTCCCAGGTGTGTATTATTCAGTGAGGCTCAAAATGAGTGGCCATATGAAATAGACCTCTCAGTACTCCACAGGGTGAGTTATTCAGTGAGACTCTGAAAGAGTGGGCATATGAAATAGACTCCTGACTATTCCTCAGGTGTGCATTATTCACTGAGGCTCTGAATGTGTGGCTATAGCAAATAGAATCCTCACAATTTCCTAGGTGTGTATTTTTCACTGAGTCTGAATGAGTGGCTATATGAAATAGACTCCTGACAATTCCCCAAACTTGCACTACTTTGAGAGGCTGTGAATGAGGGCAATATTAAAAGACTCCTCAGTATTCCCTGGTGTGCATTATTTACTAAGGCATTGAATCAGTGGTAATATGAAATAGACTCTGACTATTCCCAGGTGTGCATTATTCAGTTTGGCTCTCAATACTGGTCGTATGAAATAGAATCCTGATTATTCCCCAAGTGTGTGTCATTCACTGAGGCTCTGAATGAGTGGCCATATGAAATAGACCCTTGACTATTCACTGAGGCTTTGAATGAAGGGTCATTTGAAATAAAATCCTGACTATTCCTCAGGTGTGCATTATTCACTGAGGCTCTGAATCAGTGGCTATATAAAATAGTCTCCAGACTATTCCACATGTGTGTACCATTCAGTGAGGCTCTGAATGAGTGGCCATATGAAATAGACTCCTGACAATTCCCCAAGTGTGTGTCATTCACTGAGGCTCTGAAAGAGTGTCCATATGAAATAGAATCCTGACTATTCCCTGGTGTGCATTATTCACTGAGGTGCTGAATGAGTGGCCATATGAAATAGACTCCTGAGTATTCCCAGGTATGGTATGCATTATTTACTAAGGCATTGAATCAGTGGTAATATGAAATAGACTCCTGACTATTCCCAGGTGTGTATTATTCAGAGGCTCTGAATGAGTAGCTATATCAATTAGGCTCCTGACTATTCCACAGCAGTGCATTATTCAATGAAGCTATGAGTGAGAGACGAGATGAAATTGATTCCTGATCCTTCCCCAGTTGTGCATAATTCACTGAGCCTTTTAGTGTGTGCTTAATTGAAATACACTTCTGACTATTCCCCAGGTGTATCTTATTCACTGAGGTTTTTTATGAGTTGCCATATGAAATAGACTCCTGACAATTCCCCAAGTGTGCACTATTCCCTGGGAGTCTCAGTGAGTGGCAATAAGAAACAGATTCCTGACTCTCCCAATGTGTGTATTATTCAGGGGGCTCTGAAAGAGTGTCCATCTGAAATAGACTCCTGACTATTTCCCAGGTGTGCATTATTCACTGAGGCTCTGAATAAGTGGCAATATATAGATACCTGAGTATTCCCAGGTGTATTATTCTCTCAGCCTCTGAATGAGGGGCCTTATAAAATAGACTCCTGACTATACCACAAGTGTGTATTATTCACTGATGTTCTGAATGTGTGGCCAAATGAAAGAGACACCTGGCCACTCCACAGGTGTGCATTATTTACTGATCCTCTGAATGAATGGCCATATGAAAGAGACTCCAAATTTTTCTCCAGGTATACATTATTCAATGAGGCTCTGAAGGAGGAGCCATACGACATTTACTCCTTACAATGCAGCATGTGTTAATTTTTCTATTAGACTCGGAAAGGGGTCAATAGAAAATAAACTTCTCAGGATTCCAAGGCATACATAATTCAGCGAGGCTCATAATGAGTGTTCATATTAAATAGAATCCTGACTATTCCCCACGTGTGTATCATTCAGTGAGGTGCTGAATGAGTGGCCATATTAAATAGAATCCTGTCTATTCCCACCTGTGTATCATTCAGTGAGGTGCTGAATGAGTGGCCATATGAAATAGACTCCTGAGTACCCAACAGGTATGCATTGTTCAGTGAGGCTTTGAATGAGGGGCCTTATGTAATAGACTCCTGAGTATTCCCTAGGTGTGTATTATTCACAGAGGCTCTGAAGGAGTGCTTACATGACATAGCCTGCTGATTAATATCCAGGTGTGCATTATTCAATGAGGCTCTCAATCAGTGGTCATATGAAATAGAATCCTGACTATTTCCCAGGTGTGCATCATTCAGTAATGCTCTGATTGAGTGGCCATATGGCATGGACTCTGACTATTTTCCAGGTGTGTATCATTCAGTGAGTTTCTGATCGAGTGACCATATGAAATAGTCTCCCGACTATAGCCTCTTGACTATTCCTCATGTGTGCATTTTCCACTGAGGCACTGGGTGAACAGTCATATCAAACAGACTCCAGACTATTCCCGAGGTGTGCATTATTCAGTGAGTCTCTGAATAAATGGCTATATGAAATAGACTCCTGAGTATTTCCCAGGTATATTTGATTCTTCAGTGAGGCTCTGAATGAGTGGCCATGTGAAATACACTCCTGACTTTTCCATAGGTGTGTATTATTCAGTGAGGCTCTGAAAGAGTGGCCATAGGAAAGAGACTCCTGAATACTCCCCAGGCGTGCATTTTAGGTTGGGCTCTGAATGAGTGGCCATAAGAAATAGAATCCTGACTTTCCCAGGTGTATATTATTCAGTGAGGCTCTGAATATGTGGCTATATGAAATAGACTTCTGATTACTCTACACGTGTTCATTATTCAGTGAAGCTCTGAATGAGAGGCAATATGTAATAGCGTCCTGAGTATTCCCCAGGTATGCTTTATTCACTGAGGCTCTGAATGAGTGGCCATATGAAATAGACTCCTGACTATTCCAGGTGTGCATCATTCAGTAATGCTCTGATTGAGTGGCCATATGAAATAGACTCCTGACTATTCCCCAGGTGTGTATTATTCACTGAGGCTCTGAATGAGTGGCCATATGAAATAGACTCTGACTATTCCAAAGTTTTGCATTACTCATTCAGGCTTTAATTTTGTGGCCATATAAAATAGACTAGTGTCTATTCTCCAGAGTGCATTATTCACTGAGGCTCTGAATGAGGGGCCTTATGAAATAGACTCTGACTATTCCCCAGGTGTGTATTACTCAGTGAGGCTCTGCATGAGTGGTCATATGAAATAGAATCCTGACTATTCCAGGTGTGTATTATTCAGTGAATCTCTGAATGAGTGGCCATATGAAATAGACTGCTGAGTACTGTACATTTGTGCATTATTTACTGAGGCTATGAGTGAGTGGCCATATGAAATAGAATCCTGACTATTCCAGAGGTGTGTATTATTCATTGAGGCTCTGAATGAATGGCTGTATGAAATAAACTTTTGGCTACTCCACAGGTGTGCATTATTCACTGAGGCTCTGAATGAGTGTTCATATGACATAGCCTCCTGATTATTGCCCAGGTGTGCATTATTCAATGAGGCTATTAATCAATGGTCATATGAAATAGAATCCTGACTATTTCCCAGGTGTGCATCATTCAGTAATGCTCTGATTGAGTGGCCATATGACATAGACTCTGACTATTCCCCAGGTGTGTATTATTCAGTGAGGCTCTGAAAGTTTGGCCATATGAAATAGACTCCTGACTATTCCCCAGGTGTGTATTACTTACTAAGGGTATAGATGAGTGGCTACATAAAATAGCCTCCTGACTATTTCTCACGTGTGCATTTTCACTGAGGCACTGAATGAACCATTATATCAAATAGACTCCAGACTATTTCACAAGTGTGCATTATTCAGTGAGGCTCTGAATGATTGCTATATGAAATAGACTCCTGAGTATTCCCCAGGTATGTATGATTCACTGTGGCTCTGAAGGAGTGTTCATATGACATAGCCACCTGATTAATGTCCAGGTGTGCATTACTCAATGAGGCTCTCAATCAATCGTCATATAAAATAGAATCCTGTATTCCAGGTGTGTATCATTCAGAAATGCTCTGATTGTGTGGCTATATGGCATGGACTCTGACTATTCCCCAGGTGTGTATCATTCAGTGAGTTTCTGAACGAGTGACCATATGAAATAGTCTCCTGACTATAGCTTCTTGACTATTCCTCAGGTGTGCATTTTCCACTGAGGCACTGGTTGAACGGTCATATCAAATAGACTCTAGACTATTCCCGAGGTGTGCATTATTCAGTGAGTCTCTGAATAAGTGGCTATATAAAATAGACTCCTGAATATTTCCAGGTATATATCATTCTCTGAGTCTCTGAATGAGTGGCCATGTGAAATACACTCCTGATTTTCCATAGGTGTGTATTATTCAGTGAGGCTCTGAAAGAGTGGCCATAGGAAAGAGACTCCTGAATACTCCCCAGGCGTGCATTTTAGGTTGGGCTCTGAATGAGTGGCCATACAAAATAGAATCTTGAATTTCCCCAGGTGTATATTATTCAGTGAGGCTCTGAATGTGTGGCTATATAAAATAGACTTCTGACTACTCTACAGATGTTCCTTATTCAGTGAAGCTCTGAATGAGAGGCCATATGTAACAGCGTCCTGAGTATTGCCCGGTATGCATTATTCACTGAGGCTCTGAAAGTTTGGCCATATGAAATAGACTCTGACTATTCCAGGTGTGTATTATTCACTGAGGCTCTGAATGAGTGGCCATATGAAATAGACTCCTGACTATTCCACAGGTGTGCATTATTCACTGAGGCTCTGAAAGTTTGGCCATATGAAATAGACTCCTGACTATTTCCCAGGTGTGCATTATTCAATGAGGCTCTGAATGAGTGGCTATGAAATAGACTCCTGACTATTCCCCAGGTGTGTATTATTCAGTGAGGCTCTGCATGAGTGGTCATATTAAATAGGATGCTGACTATCCCCATGTTTCTATTATTCAGTGAGTCTCTGAATGAGTGGCCATATGAAATAGAATCCTGACTATTCCACAGGTGTGTATTATTCACTGAGGCTCTGAATGAGTGGCTGTATGA
Source organism: Saguinus midas (assembly GCA_021498475.1). Classification (NCBI taxonomy): domain Eukaryota; kingdom Metazoa; phylum Chordata; class Mammalia; order Primates; family Cebidae; genus Saguinus; species Saguinus midas. The sequence continues at coordinate 73,193 of JAKFGQ010000037.1, read as the reverse complement.
AATACATTCCTGGCTACTCCACAGGTGTGCATTATTCAGTGAGGCTCTGCATGAGTGGTCATATGAAATAGACTCCTGACTATTCCCCAGGTGTGCATTATTCAATGAGGCTCTTAATCAATGGTCATATGAAATAGAATCCTGACTATTTCCCAGGTGTGTATCATTCAGAAATGCTCTGATTGAGTGGCCATGAAATAGACTCTGACTATTCCCCAGGTGTATATTATTCAGTGAGGCTCTGAATGTGTGGCTATATAAAATAGACTTCTGACTACTCTACAGATGTTCCTTATTCAGTGAAGCTCTGAATGAGTGTTCATATGACATAGCCTCCTGATTATTGCCCAGGTGTGCATTATTCACTGAGGCTCTGAAAGTTTGGCCATATGAAATAGACTCCTGACTAGTACACAGGTGTGTATTATTGACTGAGATTCTGAGAAAGTGGGCGTATGAAATAGACTCCACACTATTCCAAAGCTGGGCATTACTCACTCAGCCGTTAATTTTGTGGCCATATAAAATAGCCTATTGTCTATTCCACAGGTGTGCATTATTCGTTGAGGCTGTAAATGAGTGGCTATATAAAGTAGACCACTAACTCTTCCCCAGGTGTGTATTACTCAGTGAGGCTCTGCATGAGTGGTCATATTAAATAGGATGCTGACTATCCCCCATGTTTCTATTATTCAGTGAATTCAGTGAATCTCTGACTACTCCACAGGTGTGTATTACTCACTGAGGCTCTGAATGAGTGGCTGTATGAAATACATTCCTGGCTACTCCACAGGTGTGCATTATTCAATGAGGCTCTTAATCAATGGTCATATGAAATAGACTCCTGACTATTCCCCAGGTGTGCATTATTCAATGAGGCTCTTAATCAATGGTCATATGAAATAGAATCCTGACTATTTCCCAGCTGTGCATCATTCAATAATGCTCTGATTGAGTGGCCATATGACATAGACTCTGACTATTCCCCAGGTGTGTATTATTCAGTGAGTTTCTGAATAAGTGGCCACATGAAATAGACTCCTGACTATTCCCCAGGTGTGTATTATTTACTAAGGGTATGGATGAGTGGCTACATAAAACAAACTCCTCACTATTCCTCAGCTGTGCATTTTCCACTGAGGCATTGAATGAACCATCATTTCAAATTGACTCCAGACTATTTCACAAGTGTGCACTATTTCATGATTGTCTGAATGATTGGCTACATGAAATAGACTCCTGAGTATTCCCCAGGTATGTATGATTTACTGAGGCTCTGTATGAGTGCCCATGTGAAATACACTTTGACTTTTCCATAGATGTGTATTATTCAATGAGGCTCTGAATGAGTGGCTCTGAAAGAGGCTCTGGATTACTCCCAGGAGTGCATTTTTATGTTGGGTTCTGAAAGAGTGGCCATAAAAATAGAATCTTGACATTCTTCCGTTGTATATAATTCAGTGAGACTCTGACTGTGTGGCTATATGAAATAGACTTCTGAAAACTTTACAGGTATTCCTTATTCAGTGAACTGTGAATGAGAGGACATATGTTATAGTGTCCTGAGTATTACCCGGTATGCATAATTCTCCAGGCAACGCAATTCCTGGCTAGGCAATTCCAGGCAAGGCAATTCCAGGCATGCTGGGCAAGAATATTTCAGACGAGTCAATTCCAGGCAAAAACATACCAGAAAGGCTGTTCCAGGAAATTGCAGGCAAGGTAATTCCAGGCAATTCGAGGCAAGGCAATTCCAGGAAAGAATGTTCATGCAATCCCTGGCAAAATAATTCCAAGCTAGGTAATTCCAGTCAAGGCAATTACAGGCATTCTGGATTGCCTGGAATTGTGTTTTCTGGAATTGCCTGGGCTTGAATATCCTAGAATTTTCTTGCTTAAAATTTTTTTGTTTGTAACTGCCTGGAATTGCCTCTTTTGGGATTGCCTTGCCTGGAATTGTTTGGACTTCCCTTTACTGGAATAGCCTTGCCTGGAATTGCCTTGACTGGAATTGCATTTCCTGGAATTGCATGAATTGCCTTGACTTTAATAGTAGAAAATTCCAGAACAAGCAGTTGAAGGCAAGGCAATACCAGGCAAGTAAATGCAAGGCAATTCGAGGCAAGGAAATTTCATAAAACTGCACGCAAGGCAATTCCAGTGAAGGCAATTCCAGGCAATGCAATTGCAGGCCATTACAAGCAAGGCAAGCCCAAACAGGACAATTCCAGGCAAGAAAATTCCAGGCAATTATAGGCAAGAAAATTCCAAAAAGACAATACCAGGCAATTCTAGGCATTTCCAGGCAATGAAAATTACAGGAAAGGCAATGCTAATCAATTCCTGGCAAGGCAATCCCAGGCGAGGCAGTTCCAGGCAATTAAAGACAATAAAATTGCAGGCAAGGAAAGTCTAGGCAAATCAATGCAAGGCAATTCAAGAAAAGGCAATTCCATTTTATTCCAGGCATGGCAAATCAGGTTGGTATTTTTAGGCAATTCTAGGCAAGGCAATTACAGGCAATGCAATTCCAGGAAATTATAGGCAAGGCAATTCCAAACAGGCAATACCAGGCAATTCAGGCAAGGAAATTTCAGGCATATCTAGAATAAATAAATTACAGGAAAGGCAATTCTAATCAATTCCCGGCAAGGCAATCCCAAGCGAGGCAATTCCAGGCAATTCCAGACAATAAAATATTAGGCAAAAATAGTCTAGGCAAATCAATGCAAGGCAATTCCAGAAAAGGCAATTCCATTTTATTCCAGGCACAGCAATTCAGACAATTCTAGGCAAGGCAATTTCAGGCAAGGCAATTCCAGGCAAGGCAATTCCAGGCAAGACAATTACAGAAAAGACAATTCCAGTCAATTTTAGGCAAGGCAATCCGAAACGAGGCAATTTCAGGCAATTCCAGGAAAGGCAATTAAAGCAAAATTAAGGAAATGGAATTCCAGGCAAGGTATTTATCGGCAGTACCAAAAAAGGCAATTACTAGCAAGAAAATTTCAGGCAACTCCAGGCAACCCAATTCCAGGCAAGGCAATTCCAGGAAATTCCTAGAAACTCAATTTTAGGCAAGGCAATTTTAGGCAATCCCAGGCAAGGCAATTCAAGGGAAGTCCATTCCAGGCATTCCAGGCAAGGAAATTCCAGGCAAAATTCCAGGCAAAATTCCAGGCAATTCCAGGCAAGCAATTCAGGCAAGGCAATTCCAGGCATTTCCAGGCAAGGCTATAACAGGCAAGGAAATTCCAGGCAAGGTAATTCCAGGCAATTCCAGGAAATTATAGGCAAGGCAATTACAGGCAAGGCAATTCAGGCAAGGTAATTCCAGGCAATTTTAGGCAAGGCAATTCCTGCCAAGAAATTTCTAGGCAATTCCACAATAGGCAATTTTAGGCAGGAAAATCAGGCAACTCAAGGCAAGGCAATTCCAAAAACTTCTAGAGAAAAATAATTCCAGGCAATTTTAGGCAAGGTAATTCCAAGAAAAACAATTCCAGTCAAGGCAATTCCATTTTATTCCAGGCATGGCAAATCAGGTTGGTATTTTTAGGCAATTCCAGGCATTTCCAGGCAATTCCAGGCAATTTCAGGCAAGGAAATTCCAGGCAATTTTAGGCAAGGCAATTTTAGGCAAGGTAATTCCAGGCAATTCCAGGCAATTTTAGGCAATTCCAGGAAGGCAATTCCAGGAAAGGCAATTCCAGGCAATTCCAGGCAATTCCAGGCATTTCCAGGCAAGGCAATTCCAGGCATTTCCAGGCAAGGCAATTCCAGTGAAGGCAATTCCAGTGAAGGCAATTCCAGGCAATTCCAGGCAAGAAATTCCAGGCAAGGCAATTCAGGCAAGGAAATTTCATAAAACTGCGCAAGGCAATTCCAGTGAAGGCAATTCCAGGCAATTTCAGGCAAGACAATTTCAGGCAAGGAAATTCCAGGCAAGACAATTTCAGGCAAGGAAATTCCAGGCAATTATAGGCAAGGCAATTCCAGAAAAGGCAATTCCAGGCAATTCAGGCATTTCCAGGCAAGGCAATTACAGGAAAGGCAATGCTAATCAATTCCTGGCAAGGCAATCCCAGGCGAGGCAATTCCAGGCAATTAAAGACAATAAAATTCAGGCAAGGAAAGTCTGAGCAAAGGCAAGGCAATTCCAGAAAAGGCAATTCCATTTTATTCCAGGCATGGCAAATCAGGTTGGTATTTTTAGGCAATTCTAGGCAAGGCAATCCCAGGCAGGCAATTCCAGGCATTCCAGGCAAGACAATTTCAGGCAAGGCAATACCAGGCAATTTCAGGCAAGGAAATTCCAGGCAATTTCAGGCAATTCCAGAAAAGGCAATTCAGGCAAGAAATTCCAGGCAAATCAATTCCAGGCAATCCCAGGCAAGGCAATTTCAGGCAATTCAGGCAAGGCAATTTTAGGCAAGGAAATTTCAGGCAAGACAATTTCAGGCAATTCAGGCAAGGCAAGGCAATTCCAGGCAGGCAGGCATTCAGACAATTCTAGGCAAGGCAATTCAGGCAAGGCAATTCCAGGCAAGGACAATTCCAGGCAAAATTCCAGGCAAGAAATTCCAGGCAATTATAGGCAAGGCAATCCAAATGAGGCAATTTCAGGCAATTCAGGCAAGGCAATTCAAGGCAAGGCAATTCAAGAAAAGGCAATTCCAGGCAAGGCAATTTCAGGCAAGGCAAGGCAATTCAGGCAAGGAAATTTCAGGCAATTCAGGCAACAATTCCAGGCAATTCAGGAAATTCCAGAAACAAGGCAAGGCAATTTTAGGCAATCCCAGGCAAGGCAATTCAAGGCAAGGCAATTCAAGGCAATTTCAGGCAATTCAGGCAAAACAATTCCAGTCAAGGCAATTCAGGCAAGGCAATTCAGGCAAGGCAATTCCAGGCATTCCAGGCAAGGCTATAACAGGCAAGGAAATTCCAGGCAATTCCAGGCAAATCAATTCCAGGCAATTCAGGCAAGGCAATTCAAGGCAAGGCAATTTTAGGCAAGGCAATTCCTGCAAGAAATTTCTAGGCAATTCCAAAAGGCAATTTCAGGCAAGAAAATTCCAGGCAATTCAGGCAAGGCAATTCAAGGCAATTCCAGGAAATTCCAGGCAAATCAATTCCAGGCAATTTTAGGCAAGGCAATTCCAGAAAAGGCAATTCAGGCAAGGCAATTCCAGGCAAGGCAATTCAGGAAAGGCAATTCCAGGAAGGCAAGGAAAGGCAAGGCATTGCAAGAAATGAAATAAAGACAATTCCTGTCAAGGCAATTCCAGGCATGACGTTTCAGGCAATTCAGAAGGCAATTCAGGCAAGTCAATTTTAGGCAAGGAAATTCCAGGCAAGGAAATTCCAGGCAATTCCAGGCAAAATTCCAGGCAATCCAGGCAAGGCAAGGCAATTCCAGGAAATTCCAGGCAAGGCAAGGCAATTCCAATCAATTCCAGGCAAGACAATTTCAGGCAAGGCAATTCAGGCAAGGAAATTCCAGGCAATCCAGGCAATTCCAGGCAATTTCAGGCAAGGCAATTCAGGCAAGGCAATTTTAGGCAAGGCAATTCAAGGCAAGGCAATTCAAGAAAAGGCAATTCCAGGAAATTCCAGGCAAAAAATGTTTCAGGAAAACCAATTCCAGGCAATTCCAGGCAAAGAAATTCGAGGCATGGGAATTCCAGTAGAGGCAAGACCAATCAATCCCAGGCAAGGCAATTTCAGGCGAGAAGATTTCACTAAAAGCACGCTTAATAAATTCCAGGCAAAGCAATATCAGACGAAACAATTCCAGGCAAGGCAATCAGGCAAGGCAATTCCAGACAAGGCAATTCTACTTAACTCAAGGCAAAACAATTCCAGAAAAGGCAATTCCAGGCAAATCAATTCCAGGCAAATATAGGCAAGGCAATTCCAGAAAAGGCAATACAAGGCAATTCCAGGCAATTTCAGGCAATTCAGGCAAGAAAATTCAAGGCAATTCCAATCAATTCCAGGCAAGGCAATTCAGGCAAGGCAATTCAGGCAATTACAGGCAAGGCAATTCCAGGCAAGGCAAGGCAATTCAGGCAATTCCAGGCAAGGCATTCCAGGCAATTCAGGCAAGGCAATTCCAGGCAATTTTAGGCAATTCCAGGCAAGGCAATTCCAGGAAGGCAATTCCAGGCAAGGCTATTCTGGCAAGGCAATTCAAGGCAATTTCAGGCAAAGGCAATTCCAGAAAAGGCAATTTCAGGCAATTCCAGGCAAGCAATTCAGGCAAGGCAATTCCAGAAAAGGCAATTCCAGGCAAGGTATTTTCAGGCAATTCCAGGCAAGGCATTCCAGGCAAGACAATTTCAGGCAATTCCAGGAAGGCAATTCAGGCAAGGCAATTCCAGGCAATTTTAGGCAAGGCAATTTCAGGCAAGGCAATTTCAGGCAATTCCAGGCAAGGCAATTTCAGGCAATTCCAGGCAAGGCAATTTCAGGCAAGGCAATTTCAGGCAAGGCATTCCAGGCAAGGCATTCCAGGCAAGGCAAGGCAATTCAGGCAAGGCAAGGCTATTCCAGGCAAGGCAATACCAGGTAAAACAGGCAAGGCAATTTCAGGCAAGGCAATTCCAAAAGGCAATTCCAGGCAAGGCAAGGCAATTCTGGCAAGGCAAACCAGGCAAGGCAATTTCAGAGAATTCCAGGCAAGGCAAGAAAATTTCAGGCAACTGAAGGCAAGGCAATTCCAGGAAATTCCAGGCAAATCAATTCCAGGCAATTACAGGCAAGGTAATTCCAGAAAGGCAATACAAGGCAATTCCAGGCAAGGCAAGGCAAGGCAATTTCAGGCAAGGCAATTCCAGGCAGGCAATTCCAGGCAAGGCAAGAAAATTTCAGGCAATTCCAGAAGGCAAATCCAGGCAAGGCAATAAAAGACATGTCAAGGCAATTTTAGGCAAGGCACTTCCAGGAATTCCAGAAAGGCAAGGCAAGTCAATTCCAGGCAAGGCAAGGCAATTTCAGGCAAGGCAATTCCAGGCAAGGCAAGGCAATTACAGAAAGGCAATTCAAGGCAAGGCAATTCCAGAAGGCAAATCCAGGCAAGGCAATTCAAACTCCACACAAGGCAATTCCAGTGAAGGCAATTCCAGGCAAAATTCAGGCAAGCAATTCCAGGCAAGGCAATCCCAAACAGGACAATTCCAGGCAAGAAAATTCTAGGCAATTAAGGCAAGGCAATTCCAAAAGGCAATAGCAGACAATTCCAGGCAAGGCAATTCCAGGCAATTCCAGGCAAATCCAGGCAAGGCAATTACAGAAAGGCAATTTCAGGCAAGGCAATCCCAAACAGGACAATTCCAGGCAATTCCAGGCAATTCCAGGCAAGGAAATTCCAGGCAATTCCAGGCAATTCCAGGCATTTCAGGCAATGAAAATTACAGGAAAGGCAATTCCAGGCAAATCAATTCCAGGCAAGGCAAATCCAGGCAAGGCAAGGCAATTCCAGAAAAGGCAATTCCAGGAAATTCCAGGCAAGGAAATTCCAGGCAAATCCAGGCAAGGCAATTCCAGAAAAGGCAATTCCATTTTATTCCAGGCATGGCAAATCAGGTTGGTATTTTTTGCAATTCTGGGCAAGGCAATTCAGGCAATTCCAGGAATTCCAGGCAAGTCAATTCCAGGCAAATCAATTCCAGGCAATTTCAGGCAAGGCAATTCCAAGGCAATTCCAAGGCAATTCCAGGCAAATCAATTCCAGGCAAGGCAATCCCAGGCAAGGCAATTCCAATCAATTCCAGGCAAGGAAATTCCAGGCAAATCAATTCCAGGCAAGGCATTCCAGGCAAGGCAAGGCAATTTCAGGCAATTCAGGCAAGGCAATTCAGGCATTCTGGGCAAGGCAATTCAGGCAAGGCAATTCCAGGCAAGCAATTCAGGCAAGGCAATTCCAGGAAATTCCAGGCAATTCCAGGAAATTCCAGGCAATTACAGGCAAGGCAATTCCAGGAAAGGCAATTTCAGGCAATTCCAGGAAATTCCAGGCAATTACAGGCAAGGCAATTTCAGGCAACTCCTGGCAAGGCAATTCCAGGCAAGGCAAGGAAATTCCAAGAAAGGCAATTTTAGGCAATCCAGGCAAGGCAATTCAGGCAAGTCAATTCCAGGCATTCCAGGCAAGGAAATTCCAGGCAAGCAATTCCAGGCAATTCTAGGCAAGGCAATTCCAGGCAGGCAATTCCAGGCAATTCCAGGCAATTCCAGGCAATTCCAGGAAATTCCAGGCAAGGCAATTTCAGGCAAGGCAATTACAGGCAAGGCAATCCAGGCAAGGCAAGGCAAGGCAATTCAGGCAATTCCAGAAAGGCAATTCCAGAAAGGCAATTCAGGCAAGAAATTCAGGCAATTCAGGCAAGGCAATCCCAAACAGGACAATTCCAGGCAATTCCAGGCAATTTCAGGCAATTCCAGAAAGGCAATTCCAGGCAAGGCAATTCCAGGCAATTCAGGCAAGTCAATTCCAGGCAAAATTCAGGCAAGGCAATACCAGGCAATTCAGGCAAGGCAATTACAGGCAAGGCAATTCCAGGAAATTCCAGGCAATTCCAAAAGGCAATAGCAGACAATTCCAGGCAAGAAATTTCAGGCAAGGCATTTTCAGGCAATTCCAGGAAATTCCAGGCAAGGCAATTCAGGCATTCCAGGCAATTCCAGAAAGGCAATTCCAGAAAGGCAATTCCAATCAATTCCAGGCAAGGCAATTTCAGGCAATTACAGTCAAATCTGCACAAGGCAATTCCAGGCAGGCAATTCCAGAAAGGCAATTCCAGGCAAGAAATTTCAGGCAAGGTAATTCCAAAAATATCAGGCAAAAATTCCAGTACAGACAGTCCAATCAATTCCAGGCAATTTCAGGCAAGGCAAATCAGGAAAGGCAATTCCAGGCAATTTCAGGTAAGGCAATTTCAGGCAATCCCAGGCAAGGCAAGACAAGAAATAAAATATATCCAGGCAAGGCAATTCCAGACAAGGCATTTTCAGGCAACTACAGAAGAGGCAATTCCAGGCAAGTCAATTCCAGGCAAATCCAGGCAAGGCAATCCCAGGCAAGGCAATTCCAGGCAATTTCAGGCAAGACAATTACAGTAAAGGCAATTCCAATCAATTCCCAGCAAGGCAATTTCAGGCGAGGCAATTCCAGGCAAGGCAATTCAAGGCAAGGCAATTTTAGGCAAGGCAATTCCAGACAAGGCAATTTCAGGCAAGGCATTTTCAGGCAATTCCAGAAAGGCAATTCCAGGCAAGAAAATTCTAGGCAAAATAATTCCAGGCGAAGCAATTCCAGGCAATTTCAGGCAAGGCAAATACAGAAAAGGCAATTCCAGGCAATGCCAGGCAATGCAATCCCAGGCGAGGCATTTTCAGGAAATTACAGGCAAGGCAATTAAAGCCAATTCCAGGCAAGGCAATTCCAGGCAAGACATTTATAGGCAATTCCAAAATGGAAATTTCTGACAAGGCAATTTCAGGCAATTCCAGGCAAGGCAATCCCAGGCAAGGCAATTCAGGCAAGGTAATTCCAGGCAATTCCAGGCAAGAAAATTCCAGGCAATTCAGGCAAGAAATTTCAGGCAATTCCAGGCAATTCAGGCAAGGAAATTCCAGGCAAGGCAATTCCAGGCAATCCAGGCAAGGCAATTCCAGGCAATTCAGGCAAGGCAATTCAAGGCAAGGCAATTCCAGGCAATTCAGGCAAGGCAATTTTAGGCAAGGCAATTCCAGGCAAGGCAATTCAAGGCAAGGCAATTCCAGGCAATCCCAGGCAAGGAAATTCCAGAAAGGCAATTCAGGCAAGGCAATTCCAGGAAAGGCAATTCCAGGAAAGGCAATTCAGGAAAGGCAATTTCAGGCAATCCCAGGCAAGGCAATTCAGGTAAGGCAATTCAGGCAAGGCAATTCAGGCAAAATAATTCCAGGCAAGTCAATTCCAGGCAATTCTAGGCAAGGAATTTCCAGGCAATTACAGAAAAGCAATTCCAGGCAAGTCAATTCCAGGCAACTCCAGGCAAGGAAATCCCAGGTAAGGCAATTCCAGGCAATTCCAGGCAAGAAAATTCCAGGCAAGGAAATTCCAATCAATTCCAGGCAATTTCAGGCGAGGCAATTCAGGCAATTCAGGCAAGGCAATTTTAGGCAAGGCAATTTCAGGCAAATAAATTCCAGGCAATGCCTGACAAGGCAAATACAGAAAAGGCAATTTCAGGCAATCCCAGGCAAGGGAATTCCAAAAAGTACAATTTCAGGCAAGGCAACTCCAAGTATTCTGGGCAAGGCAATTCCAGGCAAGTAAAATCCAGGCAAGGGAAATCCAGGAAAGGCAATTTCAGGCAATCGCAGGCAAGGTAATTTCAGGTAAGGCAATTTCAGGCAAGGCAATTTCAGGCAAGGCAAATACAGAAAAGGCAATTCCAGGCAATTCCAGGCAATTCCAGGCAAGGAATTTCCAGGCAATTACAGAAAGGCAAGGCAAGTCAATTCCAGGAAACCCAGGCAAGGAAATCCCAGGTAAGGCAATTTCAGGCAATTCCAGGCAAGACAATTACAGAAAAGGAAATTCCAATCAATTTCCGCAAGGCAATTTTAGGCAAGGCAATTTGAGGCAATATCAGGCAAGGCAATTAAAGCCAATTCCAGGCAATGCCTGACAAGGAAAATACAGACAAGGCAATTTCAGGCAATTCCAGGCAAGGTAATTTCAGGTAAGGCAATTCCAGGAAAGGCAATTCAGGCAAGGCAATTCAGGCAAGGAATTTCAGGCAAGGCAATTCCAGGAAAGGCAATTCCAGGCAAGGCATTCTGGTAAAGTAATTTTAGGCAAGGAAATTCCAGGCAAAATTTCAGGCAATTACAGAAAGGCAAGGCAATTCCAGGTAAGGCAATTCCAGGCAAAAAGGCAATTCCAGGCAAGGCAATTCCAGGCATTTTGGCAAAGCAATTTCAGGCAAGGCAATTCCAGGAAAGGCAATTTCAGGCAATCCCAGGCAAGGCAATTTTAGGCAAGGCACCCAGGCAAGGAATTTCAGACAAAAATATCCTGGCAAGGCAATTCCAGGCAAGGCATTCCAGGCAATTACAGAAAAGCAATTCCAGGCAAGTCAATTCCAGGCAATGCCTGACAAGGAAAATACAGACAAGGCAATTCCAGGCAACTCCAGTCAAGACAATTACAGAAAAGGCAATTCCAATCAATTCCCAGCAAGGCAATTTCAGGCAAGGCAATTCCAGGCAATTCCAGGCAATTACAGGCAATCCAGGCAAGGCAATTCCAGGTAAGGCATTTCATCATTCCAAAAGTTAATTCCAGGCAAGAAATTCCAGGCAATTCAGGCAAAATAATTCCAGGTGGCAATTCCAGGCAATTTCAGGCAAGGCAATTACAGGCAAGGCAATTTCAGGCAATTCAGGCAAAATAATTCCAGGTGAAGCAATTCCAGGCAAGGCAATTCCAGGCAAGACATTTATAGGCACCAAAATGGCAATTTCTGACAAGGCAATTTCAGGAACTCCAGGCAAGGAAATTCCAGGCAAGTCAATTCCAGGCAAGGTAATTCCAGGCACTGATACCCAGAAGATATTTCCAGGCAATTAAAGGAAATTTCAGGCAATTCAGGAAAGGCAATTTCAGGCAATCCAGGCAAGGAAATTCCAGGCAAGAAATTCCAGGCAATTCAGGCAAGGCAATTCAAGGCAATTCCAGGCAATTCAGGCAAGGCAAGGCAAGGCAATTCAAGGCATTCCATTCAGGTAATTTCAGGCAAGGCAATTCAGGCAAGGCAAATACAGGAAAGGTAATTCCAGGCAATCCAGGAAATTCAAAATACAATTCCAGGCAAGGCAATTCCAGGCAAGGCAATTCCAGGCATTCTGGGCAAGGCAATTCCAGGCAAGTAAATCCAGGCAAGGAAATCCAGGAAAGGCAATTTCAGGCAATCCAGGCAAGGTAATTTCAGGTAAGGCAATTTCAGGCAAGGCAATTTAGGCAAGGCAATTACAGGCAATCCAGGCAAGGAATTTCCAGGCAATTACAGAAAAGGCAATTCCAGGCAAGTCAATTCCAGGAAACTCCAGGCAAGGAAATCCCAGGTAAGGCAATTTCAGGCAATTCCAGGCAAGACAATTACAGAAAAGGAAATTCCAATCAATTTCCCGCAAGGCAATTTTAGGCGAGGCAATTTGAGGCAATATCAGGCAAGGCAATTTAAGCGAATTCCAGGCAATGCCTGACAAGGAAAATACAGACAAGGCAATTTCAGGCAATCCCAGGCAAGGGAATTTCAAAAAGTACAATTCCAGGCAAGGCAATTCCAACTATTCTGGGCAAGGCAATTTCAGGCAAGGCAATTCCAGGAAAGGCAATTCCAGGAAAGGCAATTTCAGGCATTCTGGTAAAGTAATTTTAGGCAAGGAAATTCCAAGCAATTCCAGGCAAGGCAAATACAGAAATGGCAATTGCACGCAATGCCTGGTAAGGCAATTCCAAAAAATACAATTCCAGGCAAGGCAATTCCAGGCATTTTGGGCAAAGCAATTTCAGGCAAGGCAAATAATCAAGGAAAGGCAATTTCAGGCAATCCCAGGCAAGGCAATTTCAGGTAAGGCAATTCCAGGCAAGGCAATTTCAGACAAAAAAATATCCCTGGCAAGGCAATTCCAGGCAAGGCATTTCCAGGCAATTACAGAAAAAGCAATTCTAGGCAAGTCAATTACAGGCAAATCCAGGCAAGGAAATCCCAGACAAGGCAATTCCAGGCAACTCCAGTCAAGACAATTACAGGAAAGGCAATTCCAATCAATTCCCAGCAAGGCAATTTCAGGCGAGGCAATACCAGGTAATTCAAGGCAAGGCAATTTAAGTGAAGTCCAGGCAAGGCAATTCCAGGTAAGGCATTTCTTTATCATTCCAAAAAAGTTAATTCCAGGCGAGAAAATTACAGGAAATTCTCGGCAAAATAATTCCAGGTGAAGCAATTCCAGGCAATTTCAGACAAGGCAAACCCAGGCGAGGCAATTTCAGGAAATTACAGGCAAGGCAATTAAAGCCAATTCCAGGCAAGGCAATTCCAGGCAAGACATTTATAGGCAATTCCAAAAATGGCAATTTCTGACAAGGCAATTTCAGGGAACTCCAGGCAAGGAAATCGCAGGGAAGTCAATTCTAGGTAATTCCAGGCACTGATACTCCAGGCAAGATATTTCCAGGCAATTAAAGGCAAATAAATTTCTGCCAAGGATATGCCAGGCATTTCCAATCAAGGATATACAAGAAAAAACAATTCCAGGGAAATCTAAGCAAGGCAATTCCAGGCAATTCCAGGCAAGGCAATGTCAGGCAAGGCAATTCAAGGCATTCCATTCAGGTAATTTCAGGCAAGGCAATTCCAGGCAAGGCAAATACAGGAAAGGCAATTCCAGGCAATCCCAGGCAAGGAAATTCCAAAAAATACAATTCCAGGCAAGGCAATTCCAGGCAAGGCAATTCCAGGCATTCTGGGCAAGGCAATTCCAGTCAAGGCAAATACAGGCAAGGAAAATCAAGGAAAGGCAATTTCAGGCAATCCCAGCCAAGGCAATTCCAGGTAAGGCAATTCCAGGTAAGGCAATTTCAGACAAAGAAATAAAAAAAATTCCTGGCAAGGCAATTCCAGGCAAGGCATTTCCAGGCAATTACAGAAAAGGCAATTCTAGGCAAGTCAATTCCAGAAAAATTCAGTCAAGAAAATCCCAAGCAAGGCAATTCCAGGAAATTTCGGGAAAGACAATTACAGGAAAGGCAATTCCAGTCAATTCCCAGCAAGGCAATTTCAGGCGAGGCAATACCAGGCAATTCAAGGCAAGGCAATTTCAGGCAAGCAATTCCAGGCAAGCAATTCCAGGCAAGGCAATTAAACCAATTTCAGGCAATTCCAGGCAAGCAATTCCAGGCAATTCTAGGTAAAGCAGTTCCAGGCAATGCCAGGCAAGGCAATCCCAGGCGAGGCAATTTCAGGCAATCACGGGCAAGGCAATTAAAGCAAATTCCAGGCAAGGCAATTCCAGGCAAGACATTTATAGGCAATTCCAAAACGGATTTCTAACAAGGCAATTTCAGGGAACTCCAGGCAAGGTAATTCCAAGCAAGGAAATCGCAGGGAAGTCAATTCTAGGTAATTCCAGGCACCAATACTCCACGCAAGGTATTTTCAGGCAAATAAAGGCAAAGAAATTTCTGCCAAGGATATGCCAGGCATTTCCAATCAACGCTATACCAGGAAAAGCAATTCCAGGCAAGGAAATTCCAGGCAAGGCAGTTCCAGGAAAAGCAATTCCAGGCAATTCCAGGTAAGGCAATTTCAGGCGAGGCAATTTCAGGCAATTCCAGGCAAGATAAATACAGGAAAGGCAATTCCAGGCAATCCAGGCAAGGCAATTCAGGCAAGACAATTTCAGGCAATTCCAGGCAATCCCAGGCGAGGCAATTTTAGGCAAGGCAATTAAACCAATTTCAGGCAATTCCAGGCATTCTGGGCAAGGCATTTCTAGGCAATTCCACAAAAGGAGATTTTAGGCAAGGAAATTTCAGGCAACTCAAGGCAAGGCAGTTCCAGGAAACTCTAGGCAAGGGAATTCCAGGCAAATATATTTCAGGCAAGGCAATTAAGGTCAATACCAGAAAAGGAAATTTCAGGTAATGACATTTAGGCAATTCCAGAAAAGGCAAAAGGCAATTCCAGTCAAGGCAATTCCAGGTAAAGCATTCCAGGCATTCTAGGCAAGGCAATTTCAGGCAAGTCAATTTCACGCAATTCCAGGCAATGCCAGGCAAGGCAATCCCAGGCGAGGCAATTTTAGGCAAGGCAATTAAACCAATTTCAGGCAAGGCAATTCCAGACAAGAAATTTATAGACAATACCAAAAGCAGTAATTTCTGGCAAGACAATTTCAGGCAACTCCAGGCAAGGCAATTCCAGGCAAGGCAATTGCAGGATAGTCAATTCTAGGTAATGCCAGGCACGAATATTCCAGTCAAGGCAATTCCAGGCAATTCAAGGCAAGGCAATTTCAGGCAATTCCAGGCAATTTCAGTCAAGGCAATTCCAGGTAAGGCAATTCAAGGCAAGGCAATTCAGGCAAGGCAATTAAACCAATTTCAGGCAATTCCAGGCAAGGCAATTCCAGGCATTCTGGTAAGGTAATTTTAGGCAAGGCAATTCCAGGCAATTCCAGGCAAGATAAATACAGGAAAGGCAATTCCAGGGAATCCCAGGCAAAACAATTCCAAAAAATACAATTCCAGGCAAGGCAATTCCAGGCATTCTGGGCAAGGCAATTTCAGGCAAGGCAAATCCAGGAAAGGCAACTTCAGGCAATTTCAGGCAAGGCAATTCCACGCAATTCCAGGCAATGTCAGCAAGGCAATTTCAGGCAAGGCAATAAAAGACAATACCTGGCAAGTCAATTTTAGGAAAAGCATTTACAGGCAATTTCAGGCAAGTCAATTCCAGGCATCTCCAGGCAAGGATATCCCAGTCAAGGCAATTCTGGGCAATTTCAGGCAAGACAATTACATGAAAGGCATTTCCAATCAATTTCTGGCAAGGCTATTTCAGGCGAGGCAATTCCAGGCAAGGCAATTTAAGTGAATTCCAGGCAAGGCAATTCCAGGCAAGGCATTTCTTCACAATTCCAAAAAAGTTAATTGCAGGCTAGAAAATTACAAAAATATCCAGGCAAAATAATTCCACATAAAGAAATTCCAGGCAATTTCAGTCAAGGCAATTCGAGGAAATTTTAGGCAAGCAATTTTGGGCAAGACAATTCGAGGCAATTCCAGGCAAAGCAAATTTAGAAAAGGCAATTCCAGGTTATTCCAGGAATGGCATTTTCAGGCAATTCCAGGTAAGGCAATTTCAGGCAAGGCATTTCCAGGCAAGACTATTCTAGGCAAGGCAATTACAAGCAATTCCACCCAAGGCAATTTCAGGCAATTCCAGGCAAGGCAGTTACAGAAAAAGCAGTAGCAGTCAATTTCAGGAAAGGCAATCAGAATCGAGGCAATTTCAGGCAATTCCAGGTAAGGCAACTAAAGCCAACTTTAGGTAAGGCAATTCAAGGCAAGGCTATTCCAGGTAAAGCAATTCCAGGTGTTCTAGGCAAGGCAATTTCAGGCAAGTCAATTCCAGGCAAGGCTAATACAGAAAAGGCAATTCCAGGCAATCCCAGGCAAGGCAATTTCAGGCGAGGCAATTTCAGGCAATTACAGGCAAGGCAATTAGACAATTTCAGGCTAGGCAATTCCAGGCAAGGCAATTATAGGCAATTACAAAAACGGCAATTTCTGGCAAGGCAATTTCTGACAACTCCAGGCAAGGCAATTCCAGGCAAGGCAATTGCAGGGAAGTCAATTCCAGGTAATTCCAGGGACGGATATTCCAGGCAAGGTATTTTCAGGCAATTAAAGACAAAGAAATTTCTGTCAAGAATATGCCAGGCATTTCCAATCAAGGCTATACCAGGGAAAACAATTTCAGGGAAATCTAAGCAAGGCAATTCCAGGCGACTCCAGGCAAGGCAATTCCAGGCAACACATTTCCAGGCATTCCTGTAAGGTAATTTCAGGCAAGGCTATTCCAGGCAATTTTAGGCATAGGAAATACAGGAATGGCAATTTCAGGCAATTCCAGGAAAGGCATTTCCAAAAAATACAATTCCAGGCAAGGCAATTTTAGACATACTTGGCAAGGCAATTCCAGACAAAACAAATCCAGGCAAGGCAAATCCAGGATAGGCAATTTCAGGCAATCCCAGGCAAGACAATTCCAGGTAAGGCTATTTCAGGCAAAGCAATAAAAGACAATCCCTGGCAAAGCAATTCCAGGCAATTACAGAAAAGGCAATTTCAGGCAAGTCAATCCCAGGCAACTCCAGGCAAGAAAATCACAGGTAAGGCAATTCCAGGCAAAACAATTACAGGAAAGTCAATTTTAATCAATTTTCGGCAAGGAAATTTCAGGCGAGGCAATTCGAGGCAATTCGAGGCAAGGCAACTTAAGCGAATTCCAGGCAAGGCATTTCTTCACAATTGCAAAAAGTTAATTCCAGGCTAGTAAATTACAAGAAATTCCAGGCAAAAAATTCCATGTAAAGCAATTCCAGGCAATTTCAGGCAAGCAATTCTTGGCAAGAAAATTCCAGGCAAAAATTCCATGTAAAAAAAACAATTCCAGGCAATTTCAGGCAAGCAATTCTTGGCAAGAAAATTCCAGGCAAGGGAATTCCAGGCAATTTCAGGCAAGCCAAATCCAGAAAAGGCAATTCCAAGTTACTCCAGGTATGTCAAATCAGGTATGGAATTTCCAGGCAATTCCAGGCAAGGCAATTCCTGGCAAGGCAATTCCAGGCAAAGGAATCAAAGACAAGCCCAGAAAAGGCAATTTAAGAAAGCCAATTCCAGGCAATTTCAGGCCAGGTAATTTCAGGCAACTCCAGAAAAGGCAAATCCAGGCAAGGAAATTCCAGTCAATTCCAGACAAGAAAATTTCAGTCATTTTTATTCAAGTAAATTTCAGGCAAGGAAATACAAGCAATTCAAGGAAAGGCAATTTCACACAAGGCAACTCCAGGCAATTTCAGGCAAGGCAATTCCAGGAAATTTTAATAAAAACAATTCCAGGCAATTCCAGGCAAGGAAATTATTCAAGGCAAGGCCAGGCACAGCAATTATTCCAGACAATGCGAGCGAAGGCAAGGTAAGACACTTCCAGGGAAAGCAAGACAAGGCAAGGCAAGACAAGGCAATTTCAGGCACGGCAAGGCAAGGCAAGGCAAGGTAATTCAAGGCAAGGCAATTTCAGGCAATCAAGGCAATACAATAAACTCCAGGCAAGTCAATTCCAGGTAAGGCAATTCCAGGCAAGGCAATGCCAGACAAGGCAACTCCAGGAAATTCCAGGCTAGTCAATTTCTGGCCAGGCAATTCTACACAAGAAAATTTCAGGCAAGGCAATTACAGGCAATTCCAGGAAAAGCAACTTAAGAAAATTCTAGGCAACACAATTCCTAGAAATTCCAATTTAGGAAATTCCAGGTAAGGCAATTAATCCAGAAAAGGCAAGTCAAGACAAGGGAACTTTTGGAAAAGCAAGGCAAAACAAGGCAAGGAAAGATAATTTCAGGCAAGGCAAGGCAATTTTAGACAAGGCAATTTCAGGCAATTCTAGGCAAGGGAGTACGTGGCAATTCCTGGCTAGTCAAATCAAGGCAACAGAATTTCAGCCAAGGCAATTGCAGGCAAGGCAATTGCAGGCAATTCCAGGCAAGGCAATTGCAGGCAATTACAGTCAAGACAATTGCAGGCAATTACAAGCAATACCAGGCAAAGCAATTCCAGGCAAGGTAATTCCAGGCAATTCTAGGCAAGGCAATTTCAGGCAAGGCAATTACAGGCAATTACAGGCAAGACAATTCCAAGCAATTACAGGCAAGGCAATTTCACAGAAAAGATTTTCAGGCAATTCCAAACAAGGCAATTTCTGCCACGGAATTCCAGGAAATTCCAGAAAATGCAATTCCAGAAAAGTCAATTCCAGTGAAAGGAATTCCAGGCAATTCCAGGCAAGGCAATTCTAGGCAAGGCAATTCCAGGAAAGACAATTCCTGGCAAGGCAATTTCAGGTAAAGCAATTCCAGAAAATTCCAGGGATGGTAATTCCAGGCAAGGCAATTTCATGAAATTCCAGGAAACGCAATTTTTGGCAAGGCAATTCCAAGCAAGGCAATTTCAGGCAATTCTAGGCAAGGCAACTCCCAGGAATTCCAGGCAAGGCAATTCCAGTCAAGGCAATACCAGGCAATTCCAGCCAAGGAAATTTTTAGCAACAGAATTCTAAGCAATTCCAGTCAAGGCAATTCCATGCAAGGGAATTTTAGTCACTGGAAATTCATGTAATTCCAGGCTTGGAAATTTCAGGCAAGCTAATTCCAGGAAATTCCAGACAATTCAATTCAATGCAAGGCAATTACAGGCAATTTCAGAAAAGGCAGTTCCTGGCAATTCCAGGAAATCAATTCCAGGCAATTCCAGGAAAGGAATTTCCAGGCAAGGCATTTCCAGGCAATTCCAGCATGGCAATTTCAGGCAAATCAACTGAATGCAATTCTAGGCAAGGCAATTTGAGGCAGTTTCAATCAGGCAATTTCAGGTAATTCCAAGCAAGTCAATTATTCCAGGCAAGGCAAGGTAACAGAATTATTCCAGGCAAGGCAAGGTAACAGAATTATTTCAGGCAAGGTAGGGCAATTCAACTCCAGGCAGTGCAGAACAGGCAAGACAAGGCTAGGCAATTTTAGGAAAGGCAAGGAAAGTCAAGGCAATTGCAGGCCATTCTAAAAAGGTAATACCACGCAATTCCTAGCAAGTCAATTCCAGTAAATCAATTCCAGGCAAGTCAATTTGTGGAAAGGCAATTAGAGGCAAGACAATTCAGGGCAAGTTAATTACAGTCAAGGTAATTCCAGGCTATTTCAGAAAATTCCAGGCAAGAAAATTCAAGGCAAGGCAATTTCAAACAATGCAAGTAAATGAAAGGCAATTCCAGCAAAGCAATTCCAGGCAAGGCAAATACAGGCAATTGCAGTCAAGGCAATTTCAGGCAAGGTGATTCCAGGCAATTCCAGTCAAGGCAATAACAGAAAAGGCAATTCCATTCAATTCCATGAAAGGCAATTCCAGGAAAGCAAATCCAGGCAAAAGAATTTCAGGCAATTTCTGACAAGGCAATTTCAGGCAATTCCTGTCAAGGCAATTCAAGACAAGGCAATTTCAAGGAATTCCAGGCAATCCATTCCCAGCAAAACAACTCCAGGCAAGAAAATTCCAGGCAAACATTTCCAGGCAATTCCAGACAAGGTAATTCCAGGCAAGGCATTTCCAGGCAAATCCAAGCAAGAAAAATCGAGGCAAGGAAATTCCAGGCAATTATAGGCAAACAAATTTCAGGGAAGGCAAATCCAGGAAACTACAAGCAGGGCAATCTCAGCCAAGTCAATTCCAAGCAGGGCAATTGTAGGTGAGACAATTCCAGGCAAGGGAATTCCAGGCAAAGCAACTCCATGTGATTCCAGTTAAAGAAATTTCAGGCGATGCCAGGCAAGGCAATTTCTGGAAAGGCAATTTCAAGCGTTCCAGGCAATGCACTTCCAGGCAAGGCAATTCCAAACAATTTCAGGTAAGGCAATTCCAGGCCAGGCAATTCCAGGCAAGGAAATTGCAGGCAAGGCAATTCCAGGCAAAACAACTCCAAGCAAATCCAGGCAAGTCGATTCCTGGTAATTCCAATCAAAGAAATTTTAGGCAAAGCAAGGCAAGGCAAGGTAAGGCAATACCAGGCAATGCAAAGCAAAGCAAAACAGTTTCAGGCAGAGAAATTCCATGCAATTTTAGGCAAGTGAATACCAGGCAATCTGTGGCCAGTCAATTGCAGGTAAGGGAATTCCAGGAAAGGCAATACCAGGCAAGGAAATTACAGGTAAGTCAACTCAATGCAAGGCAATTAAACTTAGGACAACTCCATGCAATTCCAGGAAAGTCAATTCCAGGCAAAGTAATTACAGGCAATTACAAAACCACAGTTCCAGGCAAAGTAATTCCAGGTAATTTCAGGCAAGGCAATTCCAGGCAACTTAAATCCAGGCAAGACATTTTTATGCAACTCAAGGCAAGGCAATGTTAATCAAGGCAACTCCAGGCAATTCCAGAAAAGGCAATTCCAGGCAAAAAAAATCCTGGCAGTTCCAGAAAAGGCAGTTCCAGGCAAGGCATTTCCAGGCAATTCCAGGCAAGGCAAATCCAGGCAATACCATGCAAGGCAATTGAAGGCAAGAAAATTCAAGGCAATTCCACGCAAGGCAATTCCAGGCAAGGCAATTCCAGGCAAGGCAATACCAGGCAATTCCAGGTAAGGCAATTCCAGGAAAGCCATTTCTAGGAAATTCTAGGCAAGGCAATTTTATGCAAGGTAACTACAGGCAATTCCAGGCAAGTAAATTCCGGGTAATTCCAATAAAGTCAATTCCAGGCAATTCCAAACACGGAAATTTTAGGCAATTCCAATAAAGGCAATTTCAGGCTAGGCAATTATTCCAGGCAAGGCAAGGCAAGGCAAGGCAAGGCAAGGCAAGGCAAGGCAAGGCAAGGCAAGGCAAGGCAAGGCAAGGCAAGGCAAGGCAAGGCAAGGCAAGGCAAGGCAAGGCAATTCCAGGAAAGGCAAGACATGGCAGGGCACATCCACGCAATTTCAGGCAAGGCAATACCAGGAAACGACAGGCAAGCCAACCCCAGGTAAGGCAGTTCCTGGTAAGGAAATGCCAGACAAGGAAATTACAGGCAAGGCAAGGCAATTCCAAGCAATTTCAGGCAAGGGAAGGCAAGACAAAATAATTCCAGGGCAGGCAATTCCAGGCAATAAAATTCCAGGCAAGGCAAGGCTAGGCAAGGCAATTCCACTCAAGGCAATTTCAGGCAAAGCAATTTTTGGCAGGAAAATTCCAGGCAAGGCAATTCCAGGCCATGCGATTCCACGCATTCCAGGAAACAAAATTTCAAGCAAATAAATTCCAGGCAATTCCAGGCAAGGAAATTCCAGGCAAGGCAATTCCAGGCAATTTCTGGTAAGGCAATTTCAAGTAATTCCAGGCAAGATAAATCCAGGCTAGGTGATTCCAGGCAATTCCAAGAAAGGCAATTCGAGGCAAAGCAATTCCAGGCAAGGCAATTTCAAGCAATTTCAGAAAGGCAATTCCAGGCAAAGCAACTTCAGGGAATTCCAGGCAAGAAAATTTTAGTCAAGGCAATTATTGGCAAGACAATTCCAAGCAATTTCAGGTAAGGTCATTCCAGACAAGGCAATTATAGGCAAGGGAATTTCAGGCAATTCCAGGCTTGGCAATTCCAGGCAAGCTAACTCCAGGAAATTTCAGACAATTCAGTCCCAAGCAAGGCTATTTCAGGCAATTCCATGAAATGCAGTTTCTTTCAAGAAAATTTTAGGCAAGGCAATCCCAGGCAATTTCAGGCAAAGCAATTCCAGGCAATTCCAGGCGAGAGAATTTAAGGCAAGGCAATTCCAGGCAAATGCAGGCAAGGAAATCTAGGCAATTGAGTTCCAGGCAATTCCAGGCAAGAAAAGACCAGGCAAGCTATTTCCAAAAACTTACAGAAAAGTCAATTACATGCAAGGTAATTCCAGGCAATTCCAAAAAAAGCAATTCCAGGCAAGGCAATTCCAAGCAATTTCATGCAAGGCAATTCACGCAAAACATTTCCAGGCAATTTTATGCAAGTCAACTCCAGGTAATGCAATTTTTTTAATGCAATTTCAGGCAAGGTAGTTTCAGGAAAGGCAATTCTAAAAAAGCCAATTCCAGGCAATTCCAGGCAAGTCAATTCCAAGCAAGGCAATTCCATGCAATTTTATGCAAGACAATTTCTGACAATGCAAATTCAGAAAATTTCAGACAAGGAAATTCCAGGAAAGTCAATTCCAATGAAAAGAATTCCAGGCAATTTCAGGCAAGTCAATTCCAGGCAAGGTAATATTTTGCAATTTGAGGAAAGGCAATTCCTGGCAAGGCAATTCCAGGCAAAGCAATTTCAGAAAATTTCAGGGACGGTAACTCCAGGCAAGAACTTTCAAGAAATTCCAGGAAAGGAAATTTTTGGCAAAAAAATTCTGCCAATTCCAGGCAAGGCAATTCCAGGCAAAGAAAGGCGATGAAGAAAATTCCAGGACAGGCAAATTCAGGCAATGCAACTCCAGACAAGACATGGCTAGGTAAGGCAATTCCAGTAAAGGCAATTCCAGTAAAGGCAATTCCAGGCAAAGCAATTTCAAGCAATTCCAGGCAAAGCAATTATAGGCTAGGCGATTCCAGGCAAATCCAATAAATGCAATTCCAGGCAAGGCAATTCCAAGCAATTTCAGGCAAGGTAATTTCAGGCAAGGCAACTTCATGAATTTCAGGCAAGGCAATTCTAGTCAAGACAATTCCAGGATGTGCAATTTTTGGCAAGACAATTCCAAGCAATTCCAGGCAAGGTTATTTCAGGCAAGGCCATTCTAGGCAAGGGAATTTCAAGCAATTCCATGTTTGGCAGTTCCCGGAAATTTTAGACAATTCAATTTCAAGCAAGGCAATTCCAGGCATTTCCAGGAAAGGCAGTTTCTGGCAAGGGAATTCCAGGAAATTCCAGGTAAGGCAATTTCAGGAAATGCAATTTCAGGCAAGGGAATTCCAAGCAAGGCAATTTCAGGCAAACAGGCAAGAAAATCTAGGCAGAAGTTCTCGGCAATTTCAGGCAAGGCAATTCCAGGCATGGCAATTCCAGGCAATTCCATGCAAGGCAATTCCAGGCAAGGCAATTCCAGGCAATTCAAGAAAAGACAATTTCAGGCAAGGCCATTCCAGGCAAACTCAGTCAAGGCAATTTCAGGCGAGGCAATTTCAGGCAATTCCAGGACAGGCATTTCCAGGATATTCAAGAAAAGGCAATTCCTCACAAGGCAATTCCAGGCAATTACAGGCAATGCAATTCCATGAAAGGCAATTCCAGGCATTTCCAGGAAAGGCAATTCCATGCCAGGATATTCCAGGCAATTTTAGGCACGAAAATTCCAGGCAAGGCAATTTTAGGCAATTCCAGGCAATTCGACTTCAGGCAATGCAATTCTAGGCAATTCCAATTTAGGCAATTTCAGGCAAGGCAACTATTCCAGGCAAGGCAAGGCAAGGAAACTCTGAGCAAAGATAGGGAAAATGAGAAAAGAAGGCAATTTTAGGCAAGGCAAGGCAATTTAATGCCAGGAAAAGAATTCCAGGCAATCCTAGGCAAGGAAATACCAGGCAATCCCTGGCTAATCAATTCCAGGCAAAAAAATTCCAGGCAAGGAAATTCCAGACAAGGCAATTTCAGGCAAGACAATTGCAGGAAACACAATTAAAGGCAAGGCAATTACAGTCAGAGCAATTCCAGGCAAGTTCAGGCAATACCAGGCAAAGCAATTCTAGGCAAGGAAATTCCAGGCAATTTTAGGCAAGGCAATTTCAGGCAAATAAATTCCAGGCAATTCCAGGCAATTCAAGGCAAAATAAATCCAAGTAAGGCAATTCCAGGAAATTACAGGCAAGGCAGTTCCATGCAATTCAAGGCAAGTTAAATCCAGGCAAGGCATTTTTATGCAATTCACAGCAAGTAAATTCCAGGCAAGGCAACTCCAGGCAATTCCGGGAAAGGCAATTCCAGGAAAGGCAATTCCTGGCAAGGCATTTCCAGGCAATTCCAGGCAAGGCAAATCCAGGCAAGAGCAGGCAAGGCAATTGAAGGCAAAAAATTCAAGAAATTTCCAGGCAAGGCAATTCCATTCAAGGCAATTCCAGGCTAAACAATTGAAGGCAAGTCCAGGTAAGGCAATTTCAGAAAAGCCGTTTTCAGAAAATTTTAGGCAAGGCAATTCCAGGAAAAGTAATTCGAGCCAATTCCAGTCAAGGCAATTCCAGGCAATTTTAGGCAAAGCAATTCCAGGCAATTTCAGAAAAAATAATTTTATGCAAGGCAATTCCAGCCAATTCCAGGAAGGGCAATTACAGAAAAGGTAATTGCTGGCAATTCCAGGCAAGGCAATTTCAGGCAATGCAACTTCAGGCAATTTTAGGCAAGGCAATTCCAGGCAATTTCAATAAACGCAATTTCAGGCAATTCCAAGCAAGGCAATTCCAGGCAATTTCAATAAATACAATTCCAGGCAAGGCAATTATTCCATGCAAGAAAATGCAAGGCAAGCATTCCAGCCAATGAATGGAAAGGCAAGGCAAGGCACTTCCACACAAGCAAGACAAGGCAAAACAAGGCAAGGCAATTCCTGGCAAGGCAAGGAAAGGCAGGACAATTTAAGGCAAGACAATTCCTTGCAATTTCAGGCAAAGCAATCCTAGGCAACTACAGGCAAGTCAACTGTAGGTAAGGCAATTCCAGGCAAGGCAATGCCAGAAAAACAATGACAGGCAAGGAAATTCCAGGAAAAGCAATTCAAGGCAAGGAAATTACATTCAAGTAAATTACAGGCAATTTCAGGCAATTCGAGGGAAGACAATTTCAGGCAATTCAATTCCAGGCAAGAAAATTCAAGAAAAAGCAATTCCAGGCAAAATAATTCCAGGGCAGGCAATTCCAGGCAATGCAATTCCTGGCAAGTCAAGGCTAGGCAAGGCAATTCCAGTAAAGGCAATTTCAGGTAAGACAAATCCAGGCAATACCAGGCAAGGCATTTCCAGGCAAGGCAATACCAACCAATTCCAGGCAAGGCATTCCAGGCAATTACAGGCAAGGCAACTCCAGGCAATTACAGGCAAGGCAGTTCCATGCAATTCAAGGCAAGTAAAATCCAGGCAAGGCATTTTCACGCAATTTAAGGTAAGTAAATTCCAGGCAAGGCAACTCCAGGCAATTCCAGGAAAGGAAATTCCAGGCAAGGCAATTCCTGGCAGTTACAGGAAAAACAATTCCTGGCAAGGCATTTTCAGGAAATTCCAGGCAAGGCAAATCCAGGCAAGAGCAGGCAAGGCAATTGAAGGCAAGGAAATTCAAGGCAATTCCAGGAAAGGCAATTCCAGGCAAAGCAATTTGAGCCAATTCCAGTCAAGGCAATTCCAAGCAATTTTACACAAAACAATTCCAAGCAAGGCAATTCCAGGAAATATTTTATGCAAGATAATTCCAGGAAATTCCAGAAAAGGCAATTACAGAAAAGGGAATTGCTGGCAATTCCAGGCAAGGCAATTTTATGCAATGCAACTCCAGGTAATTTCAGGCAAGGCAATTTCAGTCAATTCCAATAAAGGCAATTCCAGGCAATTCCAAGCAAGGCAATTCCAGG
The DNA here is from genome assembly GCA_021498475.1 of Saguinus midas. Lineage (NCBI taxonomy): Eukaryota > Metazoa > Chordata > Mammalia > Primates > Cebidae > Saguinus > Saguinus midas. The sequence continues at coordinate 47,253 of JAKFGQ010000037.1, read as the reverse complement.
CATTTCCAATAAAGACAATTACAGGCAAGGCAATTATTCCAGGCAAGGCAATGCAAGACAACCATTCCAGCCAATGCATGGCAAGGCAAGGCAAGGTAAGGCACTTCCAGGCAAGCAAGACAAGGCAAGGCAAGGCAAGGAAATTCCCTGCAATTTCAGGCAAAGCAATACCAGGCAACTACAGGCAAGTCAACTGTAGGTAAGGCAATTTCAGGCAAGACAATGCCAGAAAAAGCAATGACAGGAAAGGCAATTCCAGGCAAAGCAATTCAAGGCAAGGAAATTACATTCAAGTAAATTCCAGGCAATTCCAGGCAAGACAATTTTAGGCAATTCAATTCCAGGCAAGAAAATTCAAGAAAAAACAATTCTAGGAAGGTCAATTCCAGGCAAGGGAAGGCAAGGCAAGAAAATTTCAGGGCAGACAATTCCAGGAAATGCAACTTCTGGCAAGGCAACGCTAGGCAAGGCAATTCCAGTACAGGCAATGCCAGGCAAGGCAATTCCAGGCAGGGCAATTCCAGGCAATGCAATTCCACGCAATTTAAGAAAACGCAATTTTATGCAAGTCAATTTTAGGCAATTACAGGCAAGATAATTATTCCAGGAAAGGCAAGGCAAGGCAATTCCAGGAAACGTAAGGCAAAACGAGGAAAGAAAAGGCAATTTCAGACAAAACAAGGCAAGGCAAAACAATTTTATTCAAGGAAATTCCAGGCAATTCTAGACTAGGAAATTTTAGGCAATCCTGGCTAGTCAATTTCAGGCAAGGGACTACAAGGCAGGGCAATTCCAGGTTAGGCAATTGCAAAAAACGCAATTCAAGGCAAGGAAATTACAGTCAGAACAATTCCAGGCAATTTCAGGCAATACCAGCAAAGCAATTCCAGGCAAAGCAATTTCAGGCATTTCCATGCAAGGCAATTACAGGCAATTTCAGGCAAGGCAATTACAGGCAAAGCAACTCCTGGCAATTTCAATAAAGGCAGTTCCAGAAAATTCAAGGCAAAGCATTTTCACGCAATTCAAGGCAAGACAATTTCAGGCAAGGCAACACCAGGAAATTCCGAAAATGGCAATTCCAGGCGAGGCAATTTCTAACAGTTCCAGGAAAGACAATTCCAGGCAAGGAATTTCCAGGCAATTGCAGGCAAGGCAACCAGGCAATAGCAGGCAAGGCAATTGGAGGCAAAGAAATTCAAGGCAATTTCAGGCAAGGCATTTCCAGACAAAACAATTCAAGGCAACTCCAGGTAAGGCAATTCTAGAAAAGCCATTTCCAGGTAATTCTAGGCAAGGCAATGCCTGGCAAGGCAATGCCTGGCAAGGCAATTCCAGGCAATTCCAAGCAAAGCAATTCCAGGCAATTCTAGGAAAAACAATTCAATGCAAGGCAATTCCAGGCAATTCTAGCAAAGACAATTGCAGGAAAGTGAATTCCACACAAGGCAATTTCATTTCATGCAACTCCAGGCAATTTCAGGCAAGGCAATTTCAGGCAATTCCAATAAAGGCAATACAAGGCAAGGCAGTTATTACAGGCAAGGCAAGGCAAGCATTACAGCCAATGCATAGCAAGGCAAGGAAAGGCAATGCACTTTTAGGCAAGCAAGATAAGGCAAGGCAAGGAAAGGAAATTACAGGCAAGGCAAGGCAAGGCAGGGAAATTCCAGGAAAGGCAATTTCATGCAATTTTTGGAAAAGCAATACCAGGCAATGGCAGGCAAGCCAACTATAGTTAAGGCAATTTCAAGCAAGGCAATGCCAGACAAGGAAATTACAGGCAAGGCAATTCCAGGCAAAGCAATTCAAGGCAAGACAATTACATTCAAGTCAATTCCAGGCAATTGTAGGCAATTCCAGGCAACAGAATTCCAGGCAATTCAATTCCAGGCAAGAAAATTCAAGGAAAGGCAATTCCAGGCAGAACAATTCCAGGCAAGAAAAGGCAAGGCAAGAAAATTCCAGGACAGGCAATTCCATGCAATGGAATTCCAGGCAAGGCAAGGCTAGGCAAGGCAATTTCATGCAAGGCAATTCCAAGCAAGGCAATTCAAGGCAGGGCAATTTCAGGCAAGGCAATTCCAGGCAAAGAAATTCCAGGCAACTCCTAGTAAGGCAATTTCAAGCAATTTCAGGCAAGGCAACTCCAGGAAATTCCAGACAAGGCAATTTCAGGCAAGGCAATTTCTAGCAAGACAATTTCAAGAAATTAAAAAAAAGACCATTCTAGGCAAGATAATTTTAGGCAAAAGAATTTCAGGCAATTCCATGTTTGGAAATTACAGGCAAGCTACCCCTGAAATACCAGAAAATTCAATTCCAAGCAAGGCAATTTCAGGCTTCAGGAAAGGCTGTTCCTGGCAAGGGAATTTCAGGCAATTGCAGGCAAGCAATCCAGGCAATAGCAGGCAAGGCAATTGAGGCAAAGAAATTCAAGGCAATTTCAGGCAAGGCATTTCCAGACAAAACAATTCAAGGCAACTCCAGGTAAGGCAATTCAGAAGCCATTTCAGTGATTCTGGGCAAGGCAATGCCTGGCAAGCAATTGCAAGGCAATTCAGGCAATTCAAGCAAAAGCAATTCCAGGCAATTCAGGAAAAACAATTCAATGAGGCAATTCCAGGCAATTCTAGCAAGACAATTGCAGGAAAGTGAATTCACACAAGGCAATTTCATTTCATGCAACTCAGGCAATTTCAGGCAAGGCAATTTCAGGCAATTCAATAAAGGCAATACAAGGCAAGGCAGTTATTACAGGCAAGGCAAGGCAAAATTCAGCCAATGCATAGCAAGGCAGGAAAGGCAATGCACTTTTAGGCAAGCAAGATGGCAAGACAGGAAGGGAAATTCAGGCAAGGCAAGGCAAGGCAGGGATTCCAGGAAGGCAATTTCATACTTTTGGAAAAAGCAATACCAGGCAATGGCGGGCAATGACTATGTTAAGGCAATTTCAAGCAGGCAATGCCAGACAAGGAAATTCAGGCAAGGCAATTCCAGGCAAAACAATTCAAGGCAAGACATTACATTCAAGTCAATTCCAGGTAGGCAATTGGGCAACAGAATTCCAGGCAATTCAATTCCAGGCAAGAAAATTCAAGGAAAGGCAATTCCAGGCAGAACAATTCCAGGCAAGAAAAGGCAAGGCAAGAAAATTCTGGACAGGCAATCCCATGCAATGGAATTCCAGGCAAGGCAAGGCTAGGCAAGGCAATTTCAGGCAAGGCAATTCCAAGCAAGGCAATTCAAGAAATTTCAGGTAAAGGAACCCCAGAAAACAATTCCAGGCAATTCCAGGCAAGAAATTTTCAGTCAAAACATTTCCAAGCAATTTCAAATAAGGAAATTTCAGGCAAGGCAATTCCAGGCAAATCCAGGCAAGGCCAATCGAGTCAAAAGAATTCAGTAAATCTAAGAAAAATAATTCCAGGGAAGGAAATTCCAGGAAATTACAAGCAGGAAAATTTTAGGCAAGGCAATTTCAAGCAAGGTAATTTTAAGAGAGGCAATTTAAAGCAAAAATATTCCAGGAAAGGAAACCTCAGGTGATTCCTGGCAAGAAAATTCCAGGCGATGCCAGGAAAGGCAATTTCTGGAAAGAAAATTTCAAGCTATTTCAGGCAATGCACTTCCAGGCAAGTCAATTCCAGGCAATTCCAGGTAAGGCAATTTTAAACCAGGCAATTAAAGGCAAGGAAATTCCAAGCAAAACAACTCCAGGCAATTTCTGGCAAGGCAACTTCACACAAATCCAGGCAAGTCAGTTCTAGGCAATTCCAATCAAGGCAATTCCAGGCAATTCTAGGCAAACCATTATTCCCGGCAAGGCAAGGAAAGGCAAGAAAACTCCAGGCAAAACAGGGCAACGCAAAACAAGGCAATTGCAGGCAATGCAATTCCAGGCAATGTTAGGCAAGGCAATTTAAGGAAAGGCAATTCCATGTTTGGAATTACAGGCAAGCTACTCCTGAAATACCAGAAAATTCAATTCCAAGCAAGGCAATTTCAGGCAATTTCAGGAAAGGCTGTTCCTGGCAAGGGAATTTCAGGCAAGGCACCCAGGCAAGGCAATTTCATCTGCAACTCCAGGCAATTCCAGGCAAGGCAATTCCAGGCACTTCAGCCATTACAGGCAATCCAAGGCAAGGAAATTCCAGGCAATTCCAATAATGCAATTTCAGGCAAGGCATTTATTCCAGGCAAGGCAAAGCAGGGATATTATTCCAGCCAATGCAAGGCAAGGCAAGGAAAGGCACTTCCAGGCAAGCAAGAAAAGGCAAGTTAAGGCAAGGCAATTCCAGGCAAGGCAAGGCAAGGCAGGACAATTTCAGGCAAGGCAACTCCAGTCAATGCCAGGCAAGGCAATTCCAGGTAACTACAGGCAAGTCAACCCCAGGTAAGGCAATTCCAGGCAAGGCAATGCCAGCCAAGGCAATTACAGGCAAGGCCATTTTAGGCATACCAATTCAAGTGAAGGCAAATACAGTCAAGTCAATTCCAGGCAATTCCAAGCAACGAAATTTTAGACAAGGAAATTAAAGGAAAGGCAATACCAGGAAAGGAAATTCCAGACAAGGGAAAACAAGGCAAGAACATTCCAGGGCAGGCAATTTCAGGCAAGGCAAGGCTAGACCAAACAATTAAACTAAGAGCAATTTGAGGCAAGGCAATTCCAGGCAATTTCTTGCAAGGCAATTTCAAGCAATTCCAGGCAAGGCAATTTCAGGTTAGGTGATTCCAGGCAATTCCAGGAAAGGCAATTCCAGGTAAGGCAATCGAGGCAAAGCAATTCCAGGCAAGACAAGGCAGGGAAAGGCAATTCTAGAAAATCAATTTCAAACAAGGCAATTTAAGGTAAGGCAATCCCATCCAATTCCAGGCAAGGCAATTCCAGGTAATTCCAGAAAATTCATTTATTATAGGTAAGGCAAGGTAAGACAATTATTCCAGGCAAGGCAACTCCAGGCAAAGCAGAACAAGGCAAGGCAAAACAAGGCAATTCCAGGAAAGGCAAAACAAGTCAAGGAAATTCCAGGGCATTCAAAAAAAGGCAATACCAGGCAATTCCCGGCAAGCAAATTCCAGGCAAGACAATTACATTCAAGTCAATATGTTTCAAGGCAATGACAGGCAAGACAATTCAGGGCAGATAATTACACCCAAGGCAATTCCACGCAATTCTAGGCAATTACAGGCAAATAATTTCAGGCAATGCAATTTCAGGCAAGGGAAGGCAATTCCAGGCAATATCAGGAAGGCCATTCCAGGAAAGGCAATTACAGGCAATTCCAGGCAAGGTGATTCCAGGCAATTCCAGACAAGGTAATGCCATTCAATTCCAGGTAAGGCAATTACAGGCAAAGAAAATTCAGGCAAAGGAATTCCATGCAATTCCTGACAAGGCAATTCCAGTCAAAACAATTCCAGGCACTTTCAGGCATGGCAATCCCAGGCAAGGCAATTCCAAGAAATTTCAGGTAAAGGAACCCCAGAAAAACAATTCCAGGCAATTCCAGGCAAGAAATTTTCAGTCAAAACATTTCAAGCAATTTCAAATAAGGAAATTTCAGGCAAGGCAATTCAGGCAAATCCAGGCAAGGCAATCAGGTCAAAAATTCAGTAAATCTAAGAAAATAATTCCAGGAAGGAAATTCAGAAATTACAAGCAGGAAAATTTTGGCAAGCAGTTTCAAGCAAGTAATTTTAAGGCAATTTAAAGCAAAAATTCCAGGAAAGGAAACCTCAGGTGATTCCTGGCAAGAAAATTCCAGGCGATGCCAGGAAAGGCATTTCTGGAAGAAAATTCAGGCTATTTCAGGCAATGCACTTCCAGGCAAGGCAATTCCAGGCAATTCCAGGAGCATTAAACCAGACAATTAAGGCAAGGAGTTCAAAACAAATCCAGGCAATTTCTGGCAAGGCAATTCACAAATCAGGCAAAGTTCTGGGCAATTCAGTCAAGGCAATTCCAGGAAATTCTGGGCAAACCATTATTCCAAGGCAAGGCAAGAAACCAGGCAAAACAGACGGCAAAGAACAAGGCAATTGCAGGCAAGGCAATTCCAGGCAATGTTAGGCAAGGCAATTTAAGGAAAGGCAATTCCATGCATTTCCAGAAATTGCAGGCAAGTCAACTCCATGCAAAACAACAGGCAATTCCAGGCAAGGCCAATTCCCGGCAAGGAAAGGAAAATTAAGACAACTCCAGGCAAAACAGGGCAACACAAGGCAAAGCACTTACAGGCAATGCAATTCCAGATTACAGGCAAGGCAATTACAGGTAATTCCAGGCAACATAATTCCAGGCAAGTTAATTCCAATCAATTTAAGGCAATGCAATTCCAGGCAATTTTATGCAAAAGAATTTCAGTCAATTTCAGGCTTGACAATTTCAGGCGAGATAATTTCAGGAAAATTCCAAATAATTCAATTCCAAGCAAGGAAATTCCAGGTAATTCAAGAAATGGCAGTCCCTGGCAAGGAAATTCCAGGCAATGTCAGGAAAGCAGTTCCAGCAAGACAGTTCTAAGGCAATTTCAGGCAAGGGCAGTTCTCGCAAAAGTTCAGATTCAGCAAGAATACCACTAGGCATTCAGGCAACAAAATTCCAGGCAAGGCAATTCCAGGTAAGGCAACTCCAGGCAATTCCAGGCAGCACAATTCGAGGCAATTTCAATCTAGACAATTCCAGGCAAGGCAATTATTGCTGGTAAGGCAAGACAAGGCCAGGCAACTTCAGGCAAAACAAGGCAAGGCAAGGCAAAACAAAGGCAATTTCAGGCAAGGCAAGGAAGGGCAAGGCAATTACAAACAAGGCAATTTCAGAAAATTTTAGGCAAGGGAATACCAGGCAAACCCTCACAAATGAATTCCAGGCAAGGGAATTCCAGTCAAGGCAATTCCAGGCAAGGCAATTCCAGAAAAGGTAATTCAAGGCAGGGTAATAACAGTCAAGGCAATTCCAAACAATTTCAGGCAATATCAGGCAAGTCAGGTCCAGGCAAGGCAATTGTAGGCAACTTTATGCAGGGAAATTCCAGGCAAGGCAATTCCATAAAATTCCTGGGAAGGCAATATTAGGCAAGGCAATTCCAGGCAAGGCAATTACAGTGAGGGCAATTCCAGGCAATACCAAGCAAAGCAATTCCAAGCAAGGCAATTCCAGAAAATTCCAGGCAAGGCAATTGCAGTCAAGGCAATTTCAGGCAATTTCAGGCAAGGCAATTCAAGGCAAGTCAATTTCAGGAAATTTTATGCAAGGAAATTCCAGGCAATTTCAGTCGAGGCAATTTCAGGCAATCCCAGGCCAATTATTTACAAGCAAGGCATTTCCAAGCAATTCCAAGCAAGGTAATTCTATGTGATTCCAGGCAAGGTAAAATCAGGCAAGGCAATTTCAAGCTATTCAGGGAAATACAATTTCCCAGGGAATTCCATGAGAGGCAATTTCTGGCGATGCATTTCCAGGCAATTCCAGGCAAGGCAAATCGAGGAAATTCCAAGCAAGTCAATTCCAGGCAAGTCAATTCCAGGCAAGGCAATTCCAGGCAAGGCAATTTTAGGCAAGAAAATTTCAGGAAATTACAGGCTTGGCAATTCCAGGCAAGCTAATTTCAGGATAATCCAGACAATTCAATTCAGGGCAAAGCAATTCCAGGCAAATTTAGGAAAGCCATTTCCTGCAAGAAAATTCCAGGCAAGGAAATTCCAAGAAATTTCAGGCAAGGCAATTCCTGGCAAAACAATTAAAAATAATCAAGAAAAGAAAATTTTAGGCAAGGCAATTTTAGGCAAGAGAATTTCAGGCAATGCAATTTTAGGGATATCCAGGCAAGGGACATCTAGGCAAAATAGTTCCAGGCAATTTTGGGCAAGGAAATTTTAGGCAATTTTAGACTAGGCAATTTCAGTCAAGGCATTTCAAGGCAATTTCAGGTCAGGCAATTCCAGGCCAGGCAATTCCAGTCAAGGCAATTCCAGTCAATTACAGGCAAAGCAATTTCAGGCAAGGCAATTCCAGGCAAATTTAGGCAAGGCAATTTTAGGTGTGGCAATTCCAGGGAATTCCAGGCAAGGCCATTCCAGACAAGATAACTCTAGGCAATTCCAGTCAAAAAAATTTCAAGCAATTCCAGGCCATGCAGTTCCAGGCAAGGCAATTGCAGGCAATTCCAGAAAAGGCAATTCCAGGCCAGAAAATTTTAGGCCATTCCAGCAAAGGAAATTCAAGGCAAGGCAATTCCACAAAATTCCAGGAAAGGCAATTTCAGGCAAGACAATTTCAGACAATACCAGGCAAGGCAATGTTAGTCAAGGTAATTTCAAGCAATTCCATTCAAGGCAATTCTAGGCAAGGAAACTCAAGGAAATTCCAGGAAAGGCAATTCCAGGGAATTCCAATATAAGCAGTTCCAGGCAAGGCAATTATTCCAGGCAAGGAAAGGCAAGGCATGCCAACTCCAGGCAAAGCAAGACAAGGAAATGCAAAGAGAGGAAATATCAGGTAAGGCAAGACAAGGCAAGGTAATTCCAGGCAAGTAAATTCCAGGCAAGGCAATTACAGTGAGGGCAATTCTAGGCAATACCAAGCAAAGCGATTCCAAGCAAGGCAATTTCAGGAAATTCCAGGCAAGGCAATTTTAGGCAAGGCAATTCTAGGCAAGGCAAATCAAGGCAAGGCAAATTCAAGCAATTTTATGCAAGGCAATTCCAGGCAATTTCAGTCAAGACAATTTCAAGCAATTCCAGGCAAATTAATTCCAGGCAAGGAATTTCCAAGCAATTTTAAGCAAGGTAATTTCATGCGACTCCAGGCAAGGTAAAATCAGGCAAAACAATTTCAGACTATTTAGGGCAATACAATTCCAGAGAATTTCACGAGAGGCAATTCCTGGCAAGGCTTTTCCAGGCAATTCCAGGCAAAGCAAATTCAAAAAATTCCAAGCAAGTCAATTATAGGCAAGTCAATTCCAGGCAATTCCAGAAAAAAACAATTCCAGGCAAGCGATTTCAGGAAAGGCAATTTCAGGCAAGTCCAGGTAAGGCAATTCTGAAAAAGCCCATTCCGGGCGATTCCATGGAAGGCAATTCCAAGCAATTCCAAGCAATGCAATTCCAAAAAAGGCAATTCCAGGAAAGGCAATTTTAGGCAGTTTCAGGCTAGGTAATTTTAGGCACGTTCTGGTAAGGCAATTTTGGGAAAGCCAAATTCAGACAATTGAAGACAAGGCAATTATAGGCAAGGCAACTCCAGGAAATTCCAGGCAATTTCAATCTAGGTAATTCCAGGAAGGCAATTATTCCAGACAAGGCAATGCAAGGCATGGCAACTCCAGGCAATGAAAGAAAAGGAAAGGCAAAGAAAGGAAATTTCAGGAAAAAAAAGGCAAGACAAGGCAATTCCAGGCAAGGCCATTCCAGGCAAAACCATTCACGGCAAGGCAATTAGATTCAGTGCAATTTCAGGCAATTCCAGGCAATATTAGGTAAAGCAATTCCAAGAAACGCAATTCTAGGCAATTCCAGGGAAGGCAAATCCAGTCAAAGCAATTTCAGCCATGGCAATTACAGACAAGGCAATTACAGGCAATTTCAGGAAAGGCATTCCAGAAAAACCATTTCTAGGCAAGGGAATTTTAGGCAGTTCCAGGCTTGGCAATTCCAGGCAAGGTAACTCCAGGAAATTCCAAACAATTCATTTTCAAACAAGGCAATTCCAGGCAATTCCAGAAATGGCAGTTTTTGGCAAGGGAATTCCAGGCAAGGAAGTTCCAGGCAATTTCAGGCAAGGCCATTTTAGGCAAGGCAATTACAAAGAATTCCAAACAAGGCAATTCCTGAAAAACAATTCCAGAAAATTTCAGACAAGAAAATCCCAGACAAGGCAACTCCAGGCAATTCCAGGCAACACAATTCCTGGCAATTTCAATCTAGACAATTCCAGGCATGGCAATTATTCCAAGCAAGGCAAGGCAAGGTCAGGCTACTTTAGGCAAAGCAAGGCAAGGCAAGGCAGAAAAATGCAATTTTAGGCAAGTCAAGGTCAAACAATGCAATACAAGGCAAGGCAATTCCAGGCAATTCTATGCAAGAGAATACCAGGCAAACCCTTGCAAGTCAATTCCAGGCAAAGAAATTTTAGGCGAGGAAATTTCAGGCATGGCAATTCCAGTCAAGGCAATTCAAGGCAAGGCAATAACAGTCAAGGCTATTCCAAGCAATTCCAGGCAATACCAGGCAAAAAAATTCCAAGCAAGGAAATTCCATGCAATTCCAGGCAAATCAATTTCAGGCAAGGCAAATCCAGAAAATTCCAGGCAAGTCAATTTCAGGCAAGGTACCTCAAGGTAATTCCAGGCAAGGCAATCCCTGGCAAGGCAATTCCAAGCAAGGCAAATCCAGGCAAGTTCAGGTAAGGCAATTCTGAGAAAGCCAAATCCAGGCAATTGAAGGCAAGGGAATTCCTGACAAGACAATTCCAGGCAAGGCAATTTTAGGCAAGGGAATTTTGGGCAAGCTATTTCCAGGAAATTTTGAACAATTCAATTCCAAGTAAGGCAATTCCAGACAATTCCAGGATTGGCAGTCCCTTGCAAGGGAATTCCAGGCAAGGCAATTCCAAGCAATTTAGGCAAGGCAATTTCTGGCAAAACAATTCCAGAAAATTCCAGGCAAGGCAATTCCAGGCAATTTTAGGCAAGAAAATTCCAAGCAAGGCAATTCCAGTAAAAAAAAACTTCAGGCAATTTCAGGCAGCACAATTCCAGGTTATTTTAGTCTCGACAATTCCAGGCAAGGCGATTCCTAACAAGAGAATTTGAAGCAATTCCAGGTAAGGCAATTTTAGGTAAGGCAATTATAGGCAAGGGAATTTCTGGCAATTCCAGGCTTGGCAATTCCAGGCATGCTAATTGCAGGAAATTCCAGACTATTCAATTCCAATCAAGGAAATTACAAGAAATTCCTGGAAAGGCATTTCCTAACAAGGGAATTCCAGGCAAGGCAATTCCAGGCAATTTCAGGCAAGAAATTTTCAGCAAAACAATTGCAGAAAATCCCAGGCAAGAAAATTCCTGGCAAGGCCATTCCAGGCAATTTCAGGCCAGGAAATTCCAGGCAAGGCAATTTCAGGTAAGAAAACTCCAGGCAATTTCAGGCAGCACAATTTCAGGCAATTTTAGTCTCGACAATTCCAGGCAGGGCAATTCCTAACAAGAAAATTTCAAGCAATTCCAGGTAAGGCAATTTTAGGTAAGGCAATTACAGGAAAAAGAATTTCTGGCAGTTTCAGGCTTGGCAATTTCAGGCATGCTAAGTCCAGAAAATTTCAGACTATTCAATTCCAAGCAAGGCTATTACAAGCAATTCCAGGAAAAGCATTTCCTAACAAGAGAATTTCAGGCAAGGCAATTCCAGGCAATTCCAGGCATTGCAATTCCAGTCAAAGCAATTTTAGCCAATTTCAGGCAAGGAAATTCCAGGCAACTACAGGCAATTTTAGGCAAGGCAATTCCAGGCACTTTAAATATACGCAATTCCAGGCAAGGCAATTATTCCAGGCAAGGCAAGGCAAAGAAAGGCAACACTAGGCAAAGCAAGGCAAGGCAAGGCAAAAAATTCCAGGCAAGGCTAGGCAATTTCAGGCAATTTCAGGCAATTTCAGGCAAAATAGTTCCAGGCAATTCCAAAACCGCAATTCCAGAAAATTCCAGGCAATGCAATTATTCCAGGCAAGGCATGGCAAGGCTAGGCAATTATTCCAGGCAATGCAAGCCAAGGCAAAGTAAGACACTTCCAGGCAAAGCAAGACAAGGCAAGGCAAAGCAAGGCAATTCCAGGCAAGGCAAGTTAAGGCAACGAAAGTCCAGGCAAGGCAATTCCAGGCAATTCCAGGCTAGAAAATGGTACCAGGCAAGGCAAGGCAACTTCCAGCAAAACAAGGAAATCCCAGGCAAGGCATTTCTTGGCAAAAATACTTCAGGCAAGGCAATTCCAGGCAAGGCAATTATGGTCAGAAAATTTTCAGGCAGTTTCAGGCAATAAGACTCAAAGCAATTTCAGACAAGCAATTTCAGGCAATTCCAGGGAAGGCAATTCCAGGAAATGAAATTTCAGGTAATTCCAGGGAAGGCAATTCCAGGAAAGACAATTCCAGGCAATCGAGGCAAGGAAATTCCAGGCGATTCCAGGCAATGTACATCCTGGCAAGAAAATTCCAGGCAATTCCAGGCAAAGCATTCCAGGCAAGGCAATTCCAGGCAATTTCATGCAAGAAAATTTCAGAAAATTTCAGGTAATTTTAGGCAACATAATTCCAGGCAAGGCTATTCCAGGCAATGCAATTAAAGGCAATTCCAGGCAAGGTAAAACCAGGGAAGGCAATTCCAGGCGATTCAACGCAAGGCAATTTCAGGCAAGGCAAGTCCAGACAATTCCAAGAAAGGCAACTCCAGGCAAGGTAATTTAAGGCAATTCTAAGAAAGGCAATACCAGGCTATTCCTGGCAAGGCAATTCCAGGAAAGGCAATTCCAGGCAATTTCAGAAAAGGCAGTTCTATTCAAGGCAGTTTTAGAAAATTGCAGTCAATTCAATTCCAGGCGATTCCCAACTAGGCAATTCCAGGCAAGGCAATTCCATGCAATTCCAGGCAAAGCAATTCCAGGCAAGGCAACTCCAGGCAATTCCAGGCAAGGCAACTCCAGGCAATTCCAGGCAAGGTAATTCCAGGCAATTCCAATAGAAAAAATTTCATGCAAGGCAATTATTTTAGGCAAGGCAAGGCAAGCCAAGGCAAGTCTAGACACTTTCAGGCAAAGCAAGAAAAAACAAGCCACGGCAATTCCAAGCAAGGCAATTCCAGGCAATTCTAGGCAAGGGGATACCAGGCAATCCCTGGCAAGTCAATTCCAGTCAAGGGATATTCAGGCAAGGGAATTTCAGGCAAGGCAATTCTCTGCAAGGCAATTCCAGGCAAGGCAAATCAAGAAAAGGCAATTACAGTCAGAAAAATTCCAGGCAATACCAGGCAAGGCAATTCTAGGCAAGACAATTCCAGGCAATTCCTGGCAAGGCAGTTCAAGGCAAGGCAATTCTAGGCAGTACCAGGCAAAGCAATTCCAGGCAAGGCAATTCCAGACAATTCCAGTCAAGGCAATTCCAGGCAACCTAACTCCAGGCAAGGCAATTCCAAGCAACTCCAGGCAAGGCAATTCCAGGCTATTCCAGGCAAGGTAAATCCAGGCAAGGCAGTTCCAAGCAATTCAATGCAAGGCCACACCAGGCAAGGCAATTTCAGGCAATACTAAGAAATCCAATTCCAGGCAAGGCAATTCGAGGCAATACCAGGCGAGGCAATTCCAGGCAAATCCAAGCAAGACAATTTTAGGCGAGGCAATTCTAGGCAATTTCAGGCAAAGCAGTTTTAGGCAAGGCAATTACAGTCAGGGCAATTCCCGGCAATTCCAGAAAATACCAGGCAAAACAACTCCTGGCAAGGCAATTTCAGAAAAAATTAGGCAATGCAATTCCAGGCAAGGAAATTCCTTGCAAGGCAATTCCGGCAACTTCTGAAAAGGCAATTAAAGACGATTCGAGGCAAGGCAATTTCAGGCAAGGTAATTTCATGTAATTCTAGGCAATGCAAGGAAACTTCAGAAAATTCCAGGCAAAGCAACTTCCGTCAAGGCAATTCCAGGCAATTCCAGGAAAGGCAAATCCTGGTAAGGCAATTCTAAGCAAGGCATTTTCAGGCAATTCCAGGCAAGAAAAATTCAGGCAATTTCAGGCATGTCAATTCCAGGCAAGGGAATTCCGGGCAATTTAAAGAAAGGCAATTCCTTGCAAGGCAATTACAGGCAAGTCCAGGTAAGGCAATCCTAAAAAAGCCAATTCCAGAGAATTCCAGGCAAAGCAATTGCAGCCAATTCCAGGCAAGATAATTTCAGGCAATTCTAGGCAAGGCAATACCAGGCAATTCCATGCAAGGCAGTTCCATGCAAGAAAACTCCAGGCAATTCCAATAAAGGCAATTCCAGGCAAAGCAGTTATTCCAGGCAAGACAAGGCAAGGCAAGGCAATTATTCCAGGAAATGCAAGCCAAAGAAAGGCAAGACACTTCCAGGCAACAAAAGACAAGGCAAGGCAAGGCAAGGCTAATTCAGGCGAGGCAAGGCAAGGCAAAGAAATTCCAGGCAAGGCAATTCCAAACAATTTTATTCAAGGCAACTCCAGGCAATACCAGGCAAGACAATTCCAGGTACTTCAGTCTAGGGTAATTCCAGGCAAGGCAGTAATTCCAGGCAATGCAAGACAAGACAAAGCAATTATTCCAGGCAATGCAAGTGAAGGAAAGGCAAGACACCTCCTGGCAAAGCAAGACAAGGTAAGGCCAGGCAATTCCAGCCAAGGCAAGGCAAGGCGAGGCAGTTCCAGGCAAGGAAATTTCAGGCAATTCTAGGCAAGGGAATACCAGCAAAACCTGGAAAGTCAATTCCAAACAAGGGAATTCCAGGCAAGGCATTGCCAGGCATGGCATTTTCAGGCAAGGCAATACCAGGCAAGGCAAATCAAATAAATGCAATTACAGTCAGGGCATTTCCAGGCAATTTCAGGCAATACCAGGCAAAGCAATTCCAGGCAAGCCAATTCCAGGCAATTCCAGGTAAGGCAATTTAGGGCAAGGCAACTCCAGAAAATTACATGCAAGACAATTTCAGGCAATTCCAATAAAGGCAATTCCAGGCAAGGCTAGGGAAGGCAATTATTCCAGGAAATGCAAGCCAATGCAAGGCAATACTCTTCCAGGCAAAGCAAGACAAGACAAAGTAAGGCAAGGCTCTTCCAGGCAAGGCAATGCAGAAAGGGAAATTCCCGGCAAGGCAATTCCAGGCAATTGCATGCAATGTAATTCCAGGCAAGGCAATTTCAAGCAATTCCAGGCAAGGAAATTTTAGGCAAGGCAACTTCAGTGATTTCCAGGCAAGGCAACTAAAGGGAATTCCAGGCGGGGCAATTTCAGTGAAGGCAATTCCAGGCAAATCCGGGCAAGAAAAATTCTGACAAGACAATTCCAAGCAATTCTATACAAGGCAATTACACGAGAGGCAATTCATGGCAAGGAAAATGCAGTCAGGGCAGTTCAAGTCAATTCCAGGCAAGGCAATTCTAAGCATTTCCAGGCAAGGATATTCCAGGCAAGGCAATTACAGGCAAAGTAATTCCAGGCAAAGAAATTTCAAGCAATTTCAGGCAAGGCAATTCCAGGCAACTCCAGGCAAGTTCAATCCAGGAAAGGTAATCCGAGGCTATTCAAGGCAAGGCAATTACAGGCAATTCTAGAAGAGAAAATTTTAGGCAAGGCAATTCCAGGAAATTCCAGGCAAGGCAATTCCAGGCAAGGCATTTCCAGGCAATTTCAGGCAAGTCAATTCCAGTCAAAGCAATTTCAGGCAAGGCAATTCCTGGAAAGGCAATTTTAGGCAAGGCAATTCCAGGCAAGGCCAGGTAAGGCAATTCTAGGAAAACCAATTTTAAGCAATTTCAGGAAATACAATTCCAGTCAAACAATTTCACCCAATTCCAGGCAAGGTAATTAAAGGCAATTCCAGGCAAGACAATTTTAAGCAAGGCAATACCAGGCTATTCCAGGCAAGGCAATTTTAGGCAAATCAATTCCAGGCAATTTCAGTAAGGGCAATTCTATTCAAGGCAATTTTAGGAAACTGCAGTCAAGGCAATTCCAGGCAATTCCCAGCAAGGCAATTTTAGGCAAGGCAATTCTACGCAATTTAAGGCAAGGCAATTCCAGGCAAGGAAACTCCAGGAAATTTTAGGCAAGGCAACTTCAGGCAATTCCAAGTAAGGTAATTCCAGGCAATTCCAATAAAAATAATTCCAGGCAAGGCAATTATTCCAGGCAAGGCAAAGAAATTATTCCAGGCAAGGCAAGCGAAGGCAAGGCTAGACACTTCCACGCAAAGCAAGACAAGGCAAGCCACGGCATTTCCAGGCAAGGCAATTCCAGGCAATTTTAGGCAAGGGGATACCAGTCAATCCCTGGCAAGTCAACTCCAGGCATGAGAATTCCAGGAAAGGCAATTCCAGGAAAGACAATTCCAGGCAAGCCAAATCAAGAAAAGGCAATTACAGTCAGGGAAATTTCAGGCAATACCATGCAAAGTAATTTTAGGCAAGGCAATTCCAGGCAATTTCTGGCAAGGCAATTCACAGGCAAGGCACCCTGGCAATACCAGGCAAGGCAATTTCAGGCAATGTAATTCCAGGCAATTCCAGTCAAGGCAATTCCAGGCAATTCCAGGCAACCTACCTCCAGGCAAGGCAATTCTAAGCAATTCGAGGCAAGGCAATTCCAGGCTATTCCAGGCAAGGTAAATCCGGTCAAGGCAATTCCAGGCACCAAAGCAAGGCCATCTGCGATTGCAGGCAAGGCAACTCTAGCAAGGCAATTCCAAGCAATTCCATGCAAAGCAATTTCAGGCAAGCCAATTCCAGGCAATTGCAAAAAAAGAAAATTTTAGGCCCAGCAATTCCAGGCAATTTCACGCAAGGTAATTCCAGGCAAGGCAATTCCAGGGAAATGCAATTTCAGGCAATTCAATCTCAGCAATTCCAGGCAAGTCAATTCTAGCCAATTCCAGGCAACGTAATTTCAGGCAAGGTAATTCCAAGAAATTCTGGGCAAGGAAATTTTAGGCGATTTCCCCCAAGGTAAATCTAGGCAAGGCTATTCCAGGCAATACAAAGTAAGGCAATTCCAGACAATTACAGTAAAGGCAATTCCAGAAAATTCCAGGCAAGGCAATTCCAGGAAAGGCATTTTTAGGCAAGGCAATTTCAGGCAATTCTAGGCAAGAAAATACCAGGCAATCCCTGGCATGACAAGTCCAGGCACAAATATTTCAGGCAAGACAATTCCAGAAAAGGCAATTCCAGGCAATCCCAGAAAAGGCAATTCCAGGCAATTCCAATCTAGGCAATTCCAGGCAAGGCAATAATTTCAGGCAAGGCAAGGCAAGGCAAGACAATTCCTGGCAAACCAAGACAAGGCAAGGCAAGGCAATTCCAGCCATGGCAAGGCAAAACAAGGCAATTCCAGGCAAAACAATTTTAGGCAATTCTGAGAAAGAAAATAGCAGGCAATCCCTTGCAAGTCAATTAGAGGCAAGGAAATTCCAGGCCAGGCATGGCATTTTCAGGCAAGGCGATTCCAGGCAAGGCAAATCAAATAAAGGCAATTACAATCAGGGCATTTCCAGCAATTCCAGCCAATACCAGGCAATGCAATTCCAGGCAAGGCGATTTCAGGCAATTTCAGGTAAGGCAATTTCAGGAAAGGCAACTCCAGGCATTTACAAGCAAGGCAATTCCAGGCAATTCCAGTAAAGGCAATTTCAGGCAAAGAAATTATTCCAGGCAAGGCAATTATTCCAGGCAATGCAAGCCTATGCAAGGAAATACTCTTCCAGGCAAAGCAAGACAAAGCAAATTAAGGCAAGGCTATTGCAGGCAAGGCAAGACAAGAAAATAAAAATTCCAGGCAAGGCAATTTCAGGCAATTCCATGCAATGTAATTCAAGGCAAATCAATTCCAAGCAATTGCAGGCAAGTCAATTCGTGGCAAGGCAACTCCAGGGAATTCCAGGCAAGGCAACTCCAGAAAATTTTAAGCAATGTAATTCCACTCAAGACAATTCCAGGCAAATCCAGGCAAGGCAATTTTTGGCAATACAATATCCAAGCAATTCTAAGCAAGCTAATTCCACAAAGCAATTCATGGCAAGGCAATTACAATCAGGGCAATTCCAGGCAAAGTAATTCCAGGCAAGGGATTTCCAGGCATTTTCAGGCAAGGCAATTCTAGGCAAGGCAATTCCAGGCAATTCTTGGCAAGGCAGTTACAAGTAAGGCAATTCCAGGCAATTCCAAAAAAAGGGAATTCCAGGCAATGCAATTCCGGGCAATTCCAGTCAAAGTAATTCCAGGCAATTCCAGGCAACGTAACTCCAGGCAAGGCAATTCCAAGCAATTCCAGGCAAGGGAATTCCACGTTATTCCAGGCAAGGTAAATCCAGTCGTGGCCATTCCAGGCAATTCAATGCAAGGCCATTCAAGCACAGCAATTTTAGTCAATTTCAAGAAAGCCAATTCCAGCGAAGGCAATTAAAGGCAATATCAGGCAAGGCAATTCCAGGCAAATCCAAGCAAGGCAATTTTAGGCCAGGCAATTCCAGGCAGTTTCAGGCAATTCCAGGCAAGGCAATTTTAGGCAAGGCATTTCCAGACAAGGAAACTCCAGGCAATTCTAGGCAAGGGAATACAAGACAATCCCTGGCAAGTCAAGTCCAGGCAATAAATTTTAGGCAAGGCAATTTTAGGAAATTCCAAGCATTTCCAATCTAGGCATTTCCAGGCAAGGCAATAATTCTAGGC
Source organism: Saguinus midas (assembly GCA_021498475.1). Classification (NCBI taxonomy): domain Eukaryota; kingdom Metazoa; phylum Chordata; class Mammalia; order Primates; family Cebidae; genus Saguinus; species Saguinus midas. The sequence goes on along the minus strand of JAKFGQ010000037.1, from coordinate 28,805 downwards.
AAGGCAAGGCAAGGCAATTATTCCAGGCAATGCAAGCCAAGGAAATGCAAGCCAAGGAAATGCAAAACACTTCCTGGCAAAGTAGGACAAGGCAAGGTAAGGCAATTCCAGCCAAGGCAAGGCAAGGCAATTCCAGCCAAGGCAAGGCAAGGCATGGCAATTCCAGGCAAGGCAATTCCAGGAAATTCCAGGCAAGGGAATACCAGGCAATTTCTGGCAAGTCAATTAGAGGCAAGGGAATTCCAGGCAAGGCATTGCCAGGCATGGCATTTTCAGGCAAGACGATTCCAGGCAAGGCAAATCAAATAAAGGCAATTACCTTCAGGGCATTTCAAGGCAATTTCAGCCAATACCAGGCAACGCAATTCCAGGCAATTCCAGGTAAGGCAATTTCAGGCAAGGCAACTCCAGGTAATTACAGGCAAGGCAATTCCAGGCAATTACAATAAAGGCAATTTCAGGCAAGGCAATTATTAAAGGCAAGGCAAGAAAAGGCAATTATTCCAGGCAATGCAAGCCAATGCAAGGCAATACTCTTCCAGGCAAATCAAGACAAGGCAAGGCAAAGCAAGGCTATTCCAGGCAAAGCAGGACAAGAAAAAGAAATTCCAGGCAAGAAAATTCCAGGCAATTTCATGCAATGTAATTCAAGGCAAGGCAATTAAAGAAATTCCAGGGAAGACAATTCCAGGCAAGGCAACTCCAGAGAATTCCAAGCAAGACACATCCAGGGTTTTCCAGGCAAGGCAATTTCACTCAAGGCTATTCCAAAAAAATCTATTCAAGGCAATTCCTGGCAAGACAATTCCAAGCAATTCTAGGCAAGGCAATTCTACGAACAGCAATTCATGGGAAGGCAATTACAGCCAGAGCAATTTCAGGCAATTCCAGTCAAGGCAATTCCAGGCAAGGCTATTCCAAAAATTTCCAGAAAAGACAATTCCAGGCAATGCAATTCCAGGCAATTACAGGCAAGTCAATTGCAGGCAATCCCAGGGAAAGTAATTCCAGGCAAGGAAATTCCAAGCAATACCAGGCAAGGCAATTTCAGGCAACTCCAGGCAAGGTAAATCCAGGCAAAATAATTTTAGGCAATTTCAGGCAAGACAATTCCAGGCACGGCATTTTCAGGCAATTCCAGCCAAGGCAAATCCAGGCAATTCCAGGCAAGTCAATTCCAGTCAAGGCAATTCCAGGCAAGGCAATTCCTGGCAAGGCAATTCCAGGCAAGTTCAGGTAAGGCAATTATAGGAAAGCCGATTTCAGGCAATTCCAGGTAATTCAATTCCAGGCAAAGCAATTTCAGCCAATTCCATGCAACGTAATTAAAAGCAATTTTAGGCAAAGCAATTTCAAGGCAATACAAGGCATTTTCAGGAAAGGCAATTTTAGGCAAGGCAATTCCAGGCAATTCCAGAAAAGGCAATTCTATTCAAGGCAATTTTAGGAAATTGCAGTCAAGGCAATTTCAGGCAATTCCCAGCAAGGCAATTTCAGGCAAGGCAATTCCACGCAATTTCAGGCAAGGCAATTTCAGGCAAGGCAACTTCAGGCAATTCCAGGCAAGGCAACTCCAGGCAATTCCAGCCAAGGAAACTCCAGGCAATTCCAATAAAAAAATTCCAGGCAATGCTATTATTTCAGGTGAGGTAAGGCAAAAAATTACTCCAAGCAAGGCAAGCCAAAGCAAGGCAAGACACTTCCAGGTAAAGCAAGTCAAGGCAAGGCACTTCAATTCCAGGCAAGGCAATCCCAGGCAATTTTAGGCAAGGGGATACCAGGAAATCCCTGGCAAGTCAATTCCAATCAAGGGATTTCCAGGAAAGAGAATACAAGGCAAGGCAATTTCAGGCAAGGCAAATCAAGACAAGGCAATTACAGACAGGGCAATTCTAGGCAATACCAACAAAAACTATTTCAGGCAAGGCAATTCCAGGCAATCCCTGGCAGGGTCGTTCCAGGCAAGGCAATTCCAGAAAATTCCAAGCAATGCAATTTCAGGCAATTCCATTCAAGGCAATTTCAGGCAATTCCAGGCAACATAACTCAAGACAAGGCAATTTCAAGCAATTACCGGCAAAACAATTCCAAACTATTCCATGCAAGGTAAATCCAGGCAAGACAATTCCAGGCAATTCAATGCAAGATCATTCCAGGCAAGACAATTTCCGGTAATTCCAAGAAAGACAATTCCAGTCAAGGCAATTCGAGGCAATACCAGGCAAGGCAATTCCAGGCAAATTCCAGCAAGGCAATTTTAGGCGAGCAATTCCAGGCAATTTCAGGCAAGGCAATTCCAGGTTAAACAACTCCAGGTGATTCCAGGCAAGACAATCCCAGACAAGGCAATTCCAGGTGATTGCAGAAAAGGAAATTTCTAAAAAGGCAATTCCAAGCAATTCCATTCAATGCAATTCAACGAAAGGCAATTCCAGGCAATTGCAGAAAAGGCAATTTCTGGCCAGGCAATTCCAAGCAATTTTACGCAAGGAAATTCCAGGCAAGGCAATTCCAGCAAATTCCAGGGAAACGCAATTTCAGGCAATTCTAATCTCAGCAATTCCAGGCAAGGCAATTTCAGCCAATTTAAGGCAACGTAATTTCAGGCAAGGAAATTTCAAGCAATTCCAGACAAGGCAATTCCAGGCAAGGCAATTCCAGGAAATTCAATGTAAGGCAATTTCAGTCAATTACAGTAAAGGCAATTCCAGGCAAGGTAAATCCAGGCAAGTCAATTCCAGTCAATTCAAGGCAAGGCAATTCCAGGCAATTCCAAGAAAGGCAATTCCAGGCAAGTTAAATCCAGGCAAATCAATTCTAGACAATTCAAGGCAAGGCAATTCCAGGCAATTCCAAGAAAGGCAATTCCAAGCAAGGAAATTCAAGACAATTTTAGGCAAGGCAATTTTTGGCAAGGCAATTCCAGGCAAATCTAGGCAAGGCAATATTTGGAGAGGCAATTCCAGGCAAAGCAATTCCAGATAAGGCAACTCCAGGTTATTCCAGGCAAGGCAATTCTAGGCAAAAATATTTCAGGCAATTCCAGGCTAGGCAAATTCTGGCAAGGCAATTCCAGACAATTCCAGAAAATGTAACTCCAGAAAAGTCAATTCTAATTAATATCAGAAAATGCAATTACAGTCAAGGCAATTCCAGGCAATTGCAAGAAAGGCAGTTCCACACCAGGTGATTTATGGCAATTTCAGCAAAGAAATTCCAGGCAAAGCAATTTCAGAGAATTTCAGGCAAGGGAACTCCAGACAATTCCAGGCAACACAATTCCAGGCAATTCCAATTTTGGCAATTCCAGGCAAGGCAATTTCAGCCAATTCCAGGCAATGTAATTTTAGGCAAGGCAATTCCAAATAATTCCAGGCAAAACATTTCCACGCAAGGTAAATCCAGGCAAGACAATTCCAAGCAATTCAAAGCAATGCAATTCCAGGCAATTTCAAAAAAGGCAATTTCAGGCAAGTCAATTTGAGGCAATTCCAGGCAAGGGAATTCCAGGCAAACCCACCCAAGGCAACTTCAGGTGAGGCAATTTAAGGGAATTCCAGGCAAGGCAACTTCAGGTTATTCCAGGCAAGGCAATTTTAGGCAAGGCAATTTCAGGCGATTCTAGGCAAGGGAATTTCCGACAAAATAATTCCAAGCAATTCCATACAATGCAATTCCAGGCAAGATAATTCCAGGCAATTCCAAAAAAGGCAGTTTCAGGCCAGGCAATTCTTGGAAATTCCAGGCAAAGAAATTTCAGGCAAGGCAGTTCCAGCGAATTCTAGGCAAAACAACTCCATGCAATTCCAGGCAATGCAATTCCAGCAAATTTCAGGCAACGTAATTTTAGGCAAGGCAATTCCAAGCAATTCAAGGCAAGGCAATTCCACGCAAGAAAAATCTAGGCAAGGCAATTTCAGGCACTTCAAGGCAAAACAAATGCAAGCAATTTCAGGAAACACAATTTTAGGCAATTCCAGGAAAAAAATTCCAGGCAAAGCATTAACAGGCAAGGAAAATCCAGGCAATTCTAGGCAAGGGAATACCAGGCAATCTTTGGTAAGTCAATTTCAGGCACGGGAATTTCAGGCAATGCAATTCCATGCAATCCCAGGAAAGGCAATGACAGGCAAAGCAATTCCAGGCAAGGCAATTCCATGCAAGGGAGTTTCAGGCAATTCCATGCAAGGCAATTCAAGGAAATTTCAGGCAAGGCAATTCCAGGCTATTCCTGGCAGGAAAATTCCAGGCAAGTCAATTACAGGCAATTTCAAGAAAGGCAATATCTGGAAAGGCAACTCCAGACAATTTCATGCAAGGCAATTCCAGGCAATTCCAGGCAAGGGAATTATTCCAGGCAAGGGAATTATTCCAGGCAAGGCAATGATCAGGGCATTGCAGGAAAAAGACATTTCAGTAAAGGCAGAAAGCAAGGCAAAGCAGCAAAGGCAGAGGCATTCACTCAAGGCAAGAAACTCAGAATGGCAAGTAATTCCAGCATTTCTGTGGCAAGGCAACTGGGCAAGGCAATTCCAGGTAAAACAGTTCCAGGCAAGGCAATGCAGACAAAACAACTCCAGCAATTCCAGGCAAGTCACAAGGCACAACAGATTCAGGAGGCAACAAAATTTTGGCAAGACATTCAAAGTCACAAGGCAAGAAAATTCCAGATTCCAGGCAAGGCATTCCTGGGGACAGAAGGCACAGGCAAGGAGGCAATTAAAGGCAATTTCAGGCAGGGCAAAATTTCAGGCAAGACAGGAAGAAATTTCAGGCAATTCAGGCTTGGCAATTAGGAAAGCAAAGAAATTCAAGACAATTAAATTCCAGAAGGCAATTTCAGGCAATTCCAGGAAGGCAGTGGCAGAAATTCTGGGCAAGGCAATTCAGACCATTCCAGGCAGGCAACAAGCAGTTCTAGGCAGGGTAAAATTCCAGAAGGCAATTCCAGGTTCAGGCAAGGCTATTCCAGGCAGGGAGCAAGGCAATTTCAGAAGGAAATTCAGACATTTCAGGCAAGAACAGGCAGTAGGGCAATTCAGGCAAAGGATTATCCAGGCAAGACAGACAAGGAAAAACATTCAGGCAAAAAGAAATTCAGGCAAGACAGGAATTCCAGGCAGACAGAGAGGGGGCAAACAGGCATGAAACTCCAGAAGAGGCAAGAACAGGCAACTCAAGGGCAAGGCATTCCTGCAGGAATTTCAGGCAAGGCAAGGCAATTCCAGGTGATTCAAGAGCCAGAAGACAGGCAGATTCCAGGCAAAAGAGACAAGGCAAGGAAGGCAGGCAATTTCAGCAAAACAAGAGCAAATTCAGGAGACATTCCGGCAAGGAAATTCAGGCAAGGGCAGCAGCAGGCAAAAACAAGACAGTAGCAAGGATTTCAGGAAGAATTCCAGGCAAGACAGAAGGCAATTTCAGTTAGGCAAATTCAGGCAAGGAAGGCAAACAAGCAATTCAGCAATTCAGAGGAATTCAGAAGCAAGGGCAGGCAAGGAAATTCATGGACAAGAGCAGAATTCAGGCAAGACAATTCAGGCAATTTCAAAGACATTCAAGGAAAAAAGGCAAGAAACATTCCAGGCAATTCAGGAGGTGATTTCAGAGGCAATTCAAGCATTCAGAAGAATTCAGGCAGAAAATTCGGCAATTCCAGGCAAGGCAATTCGGCAAGAAAATTCCAGACAACAGGAAGGCAATTTAGGCAGGAGTTCCAAGCAATTCCAGGCAAGGAATTTCAAGGCAATAGGGTGATTTCAGGTAAAAACAAATTTAAAAAGATTCCAGACAATTCCAAATAAAATTCCTAAAGACAACATTCAAAGGCAATGCAGGCAAATTTCAGGACATTCAGGCGGCAATTCTGGAAACATTTCAGGGGCAGACAATTCATTCCAGCAAGGCAGGCAACAAAAGGCATTCTGTGAATTCCAGGCAAGGCAGCAGGATTCAGGCAGGATTCAGACAGACAGTTCCAAGAAGGCAAGGCAGCAGAGGCAGTTTCAGAGATTCCAGGGAAAAAGGAATTTTGGGCAGAAAATTCAGATTTCAGGCAAGGCATTCCAGACAAGACAGGCACACAGACAGTTCCAGGCAATTGAATTTGACAGTTCAAACAAGGATTCATGGATTCTGGACAAGAAATTAGGCAGGGCAATTCAGGCAATTTCAGGCAAGATTCCAGGCAAGGCAATTCAAAGGCAAGGCAATTCCAGGCAACGATTTTTAGGGACAGACAGTTACAGGCAATGCAATTCCAGGTGATCCCAGGCAAGATACATCAGAAAGGCAATTTCAGGCAATTCCAGGCAAGGCAATTCCAGGCAAGGCAATTTCAGGCAATTCCAGGCAAGTCAATTCCAGGTAGAAAGACGTGAAATTGACAAGGCAATTCCAAGCAATTCCAAGCAAGGCAATTCAAGGCAATTCAAAAAAGGCAATTTCAGGCAAGTCACTTCCAGGAAATTCCAAGAAAGGCAATTCCAGGCAATGCAATTAGAGGCAATTCCAGGCAAGTCAATTCCAGGCAGTTCTAAGACAAGAATTTCAAGGCAATTCCAAGCAATTCCAAGCAAGGCAATTCAAGGCAATTCAAAAAGGCAATTCAGGCAAGTCAGGAAATTCAAGGCATTTCAGGCAAGGCAATTAGAGACAATTCCAGGCAAGGCAAGTACAGGAAAATCCAGAAAAAACAAAGGCAAACAATTCAGAGCAAGCAATTCCAACAAAAGGCATTCAGGCAAGGCAATTTAGGCAATTTCAGAGTGCAAGGCATTCAGGCAGGCAATAAAGGCAATTTCAGGCAAATCCAGGCAGGGCAATTATTCCAGGCAAGCCAAAGAGGCAGTTATTCAGGCAAAAGCAAGGGAAAGCAAGAATTCAGGCAAAGACAGTCAAGGAAGGCAAGGCAAGAATTCAGGCAAGGCAATTCTGCAGGGCAAGGCAAGGTTCAGCTAGTCAATTCCAAGGCAATTTCCGGGCAAGCAAAAGCATGGCAATTCCAGGCAAGGCAAAGGCAGGCAAGGCAATTCCAGGCAAAGGAAGCAAGAAGACATTTCGGCAAATTCAGGCATTCTCAGACAAGGCAATTCCTAGTCAATTCCAAACAAAGCATTTCAGGAGCGGCAATTCAAGGCAAGAGGCAATTCAGTCAGGCAGTTTCAGGCAAGGGCAATAAGGCAAGCAATTTCCAGTCAAGGCAATTCGCAAGAATTCCAAAGGCAGTTCAGGGCAGGCAATTCAAGCAGTTCAAGGCAGGCAAGACAAGGCAGTTCAAGAGTTGGCAAAAGGCAAGAGCAGACAGTTCAGGAAGACAATTTTAAGCATTCAGGCAAGGAACAAAGGCAAGAAAATTCAGGCAAGGAAATTCATTCAAGGCAATTCAGCAATTCAAAAGGCAATTCATCAAGACACAATCAAGGCAAGGCAATTTCAGGCAAGGCAATTCTAGCAGGAAGGAAAATCCATGCTTGGCATTCCAGGGACAATTCCAGGAGGTTCAATTCAAAAGCAATTTCAGAAGACAATTCAGGCAACAGCAAGGATCAGGGGGAGCAAGCAAAACATTGAAGGAACATTCTAAGAGTTCCAAGGAGTTCCCAGCAGAAACAATTCCGGGCAATTAGGCAAGGAATTTTGGGCAAGGCCAGTAATTTCAGGCAAAGATTCCAGCAGACAATTCAGGCAAATCCAGGCAAAAGGAATCAGGAAGGCATTTCCAGGAGATTCAGGCACTGGATTGCAGTCAGACAAAAAGCAGTTCAGGCAAGTTCCATGCAATTCAGAGGTAATTCAGTCAAGAAAATCCAGAAAAAGTCAGGCAGTTCCAGGACAAATTTCCAGGAGAAACAATTTCAGGCAAGGCAATTTTAGTCAATTCCAGACAAGGAGGCAATTCTGAAGGCAACAGGCAATTCAATCAAGTGCAATTTCAGGCAGCAGAAATTCAGAAGTTTTCAAACAAAGACAATTCAGGCAATTAAGGCAAGAGGCAGGGAGTTCAGATTTGCAGGAAAGACCAGACAATTCAGGCAAAATTCAAGGAAGATTCCAGGCTATTGGGCAAGGTGATTTCAGACAGGGCAGTCTCAGAACAGGAGAGTTCCAGGAATGATTCAGGCATCAGTTTCGGCTGAATTCAAGCAGGGCAGTTCAGAGGCAGTTCAGACATTTTCGCAATTCAAGCAATTGGGCAGAAAAGGCAGAGTTCAGGCATTCAGTCTTATTCAGTCAAAAGTTCCAGGAAGGAAGGCAAGACAGCAAATGTTCCAGAAATCAGGCAAGGCAGGAGATTTCAGGCAAGGACAGTTCTCAAGACAGATCAGGAAAAACAGTTCAGAAGATTTCAGACAAAGGAATTCAGGCAAGAAAATTTCAGGTTATTCCAGGCAAGGTTCCAGGCAAGGCAACCCAAGTAATTCAACTCTAGGCAATTCAGGCAGGCTCAATCAGCAGATTTCAGGCAAAGCATTATTCCAGGCAAGGGCAAGGCATTCAATTGTCAAAAAGAGGCAGGCAAGGCATTCATGCAGCAAAAAGGGCAAGGCAGTTTCAGGCAGGCAGGAAGACAGTTGATTCAGGGCAGGGCATGGGCATACCAGGGCAGGCAGTTTGGAGGGATTTCAGGCACATTCCAGGCAACAGTTCAGGCAAGGCAATCACTCAGGCATTACAGGAATTTCAACATTCCAAGGCAAGATTTTAGGTAGCGATTCCAGGTACAAGGCAAGGCAATTCCACAGGCAAGGCAAGACATCTCAAAAACAACCAGGCAAAGAGACAGCTAGGCAAGCCAAATTCAGGAAGGCAGGCAAGAAATTTCAGGCAAAACAGGGCAAGCAAGTCAAGGCATTATAGAAGGCAAGGAAAAAAATTCCAGGCAGTCAAGGCAATTCAGGCAAAACGGCAAGGAAATTCAGGCAAGAAAAGCAATTTCAGGCAAGAATATGAAGTTTTAGGCAAAGAAACAAGAAACAGTTTCAGGCAAGCATTAGGCAAAATTTCAAAATTCAGTCAAGGCAATTTCGACAGAAGAAATGATTCCAGGCAAGGCAAACCCCAGTTAATTACCAGGCAAGGCATTCAGGAAAGGTAACCAGTCAAGGCAATTCCAGGTAAGAAATTCAGGCAAGGCAATTCCAGGCAAGGCAATTCAAGGCAAGGCAATCAAGAAGTCAAGAGCAATTACAGGAAAGGCAATTCCAAGCAAGACAGTTTTAGGTAAGGCAATTCCAGGTAAGGCAAGGCCAAAAAATGCAATTCCATGCAAGGCAAGGCAAGACAATCTCAGAAAAACAAGGCAAGGCAGGGAAAGGCAAGCTAAGGCAAGCCAAATTCAGGAAAGGCATGGCAAGGTAATTTCAGGCAAAGCAAGGCAAGGCAAGTCAAGGCGATTATAGGGAAGGCAAGGAAAAAAAATTTCAGGCAAGGAAAGTCAAGGCAATTCCAGGCAAATAACGGCAAGGAAATTCCAGGCAAGAAAAGGCACGGCAATTTCATGCAAGTCAAGGCAAGGCAATTTTAGGCAAGGCAAGGCTAAACAGTTTCAGGCAAGGCAATTACAGGCAAGTGAATTTCAAGCAATTCCAGTCAAGGCAATTTCTAATGCAAGAGCAATTCCAGGCAAGGCAATTCATTCAGGCAAGGCTTAAAGGGTTCCAGAAAAGCAATTCCAGGCAAGGCATTTCCAGGCAATTCCAGGCAAGGCAATTCCAGGTAAGGCAATTTCATGCAATTTCTGGCAAGGCATGTCCAGGCAATTTCATGCAAGTTGTTCCATGCATGACAACAGAAGACAATTCCAGGCAAGGCGATTAAAGGCAAGGAAATTCCAGGCAATTTCATGCAAGGCAATTTCAGTAAAGAAAACTCCAGGAAATTCCAGGCATGGCAATTCCACGAAAGGCAATTCCACGCAGTTCCAGGAAAGGCAATTCATGACAATGCAATTCCAGGCAAGGCAATTCCAAGAAATTCCAGACAAAACAATTCCAGGCAAGGCAATTTCAGGCAAAAGGCAGTTCCTGGCAAGGCAATTCCAGGTAAGGGAATTCCAGGCAATTCCAGGCAAGGCAATTCCAATAAATTACAGGCAAAACAATTCTCCTCAAAAAATTCCAGACAATTCCAGGCAAGGCAATTCCAGGCAACAAGGCAATTCGGCACTTCCATGCAAGAAATTTCCAGGCAATGCCAGGCAAGGCAAACCAGGCAAGGCAATTTCAGCATTTCCAACCAAGGAAATTCCAAGCAATTCCAGGCAAGAAAATTCCACATACAGCAATTCAAGGCAAGGCAATTTTAGTCAAGAAAATTTCAAGCAAGGCAATTTTAGGCAAAATTTTGACAAATCAGGGCAAGGCAATTTCAGGCAATTCCAGGAAATGCAATTCAAGGCAATTCCAGGCAAGGCAAATCCAGGCAAGGCAATTTCAGGCAATTTCAGGCAAGAAAGGCAGGCAAGCAGAGGCAATTTCCAGGCAAGGCAATTCCAGGCAGGCAATTTAGGCAAGGCAATCCAGGCAAGTAATCAACGCAAGGCAATTCCAGGCAAGGCAATTATTCCAGGCAAAGCAAGGCAAGCAATTATTTCAGGCAAGGCAAAGCAAGGCAATACCAGGCACTACAGGCATAACAAGGCCAGGCAAGGCAGTTCCAGAAAGGCAAGCGCACAGGTAATTTAGGCAATTCAGCAAGGCAATATCAGAAAATTACAAACAAGTCAATTTCAGGTAAGGCAATTCCAGGTAAGACAATTCCAGGCAAGGTAATTCCAGGCAAGGCAATTTAGGGCAGGGCAATTACATTCAAGGCAATTCCAGGCAATTCCATGTAAAAGAATTCCAGGTGAAGCAAGGCCAAGAAAGGCAATTTCAGAAAAGGCAAGGCAAATCAATTCCAGGCAAGGCAAGGCAAGGCTGGGCAAGGGAAGGCAACTCAAGGCAAATTCAGGCTAGGCAAGGAAAGGTAATCCAGGCAAGGCTAGGCAAAACAATTCCAAGCAAGGCTAGGCAAGGCGATTATAGTAAAGGCAAGTAAAACAATTGCAGGCAAGGCAAGGCAATTCCATTCAAGGCTAGGCAAGGTGATTATAGTAAAGGCAAGTAGAAAAATTCCAGGCAAAGCAAGGCAATTCTCAGCAAGGAAAGACAAGGCAATTTTAGGAAAGGCAACAAGGCAATTCCAGGCAAGTCAAGGCAATGCAATTTCAGGTAAGTCAAGGCAAAAATGTCCAGGCAAGTCAAGGCAAGGCAAGGGAATTCCAGGCAAGGCAAGGCAAAGCAATACCAGGCAAGGCAATTCCAGGCAAGGAAATGCCAGGAAAGGCAATTCCAGGAAAAGCAATTCCAGGCAGGGAAATTCCAGGCAAAGAAATTCCTGGCAAGGCTATTATAGGCAAGGCAATTCCGGGAAACCCCAGGCAAGGCAATTACAGACAAGGCAATTCTAGGCAATTCCATGCAATGCAATTTTAGTCAAGGCATATCAAGGCAAGAGAATTCCAGGCAAGTCAATTCCACACATGCAAGTGCAGGTAAGGAAATTCCAGGTGATGCAAATCCACAAAAGAATTTCAGGCAATGCAATGCTAGGCAAGGCAATTCCAGGCAAAGAAATTACAGGCCAGGCAAGACTAGGTAAGGCAAGTCCAGGACACGCAATTCCAGGCAATCCAGGCAAGGCATTTCCAGTCAAGGCAAATCCAGACAATTACAGGCCAGGCAATTCCAGGCAAGGCAATTTCAGGCAAGACAATTCCAGGCAAGGCAATTTCAGGCAATTCCATGCTAGAAAATTTTAGGCAAGGTAATTCCAGGCTTCTTAAGGCAAAGAAATTAAAGGCATGGAATTTCCAGGCAATTACAGGAAGGTAATTACAGGCAAGGCAATTACAGGCAAGGCAACACTTGGCAAAAGAAATAGGCAAGGCAATCCAAGGCAAGTCCAGGTAATGCATTACAGGCAATTCCAGGCAATTTCAGACAAGGCAAACCAATCAAGGCAATTCCAGAAATTCCAGGCAAGGCAATTTTTAGTTATTTATTTAAATTGTTTATTGCATTATAGGATTTGGGGTACATGCGCACAGAACGTGGCAAGATAGCTGCAGGCACACATGGCAGTGTGTTTCACTGCCTTCCTCTCACCCAAGGCATTCCATCCACAGGCTATCCCTCCCAGCCCCCCGCTGTCAATTCCCCATTCCCCCAATAGACCCCAATTCCAGTAGACCAATTCTGTGTCCATGTGTTCTCATTTTTCACACCCACCTATGAGTGAGTATAGGCGGTATTCCTTTTCTGTTCTTCAAGCAGTTTGCTGAGAATGATGTTCTCAGATTCATCCATGTCCTTACAAAGGACACACAAAACTCGTCATTTTGATTGCTGCATAATATTCATGGTGTATATGTGCCACATTTTCCCAGTCCAGTCTATCATCGGCATTTAAGGTTGGTTCCAGTTCTTGCTATTGTAAACAGTGCTGCAATGAACATTCGTGGTGCATGTGTCCTTATAGTAGAAAGATTTATAGTCCTTCAGATATATACCCAGTAATAGGATTGCTAACACAAATGAAATTTCTATTTCTGGGTCCCTGAGGAATCGCCACATTGTCTTCCACAATGGTTGAACTAATTTACACTCCCACCAACAGTGTAAGAGTGTTCCTATTTCTCCACATCCTCTCCAGCATCTGCTGTCTCCAGATTTTTTAATGATCGCCATTCTAACTGGCGTGAGATGGTATCTCAATGTGGTTTTGATTTGCATCTCTAATGACCAGTGATGATGAGCATTTTTCATATGTTTGTTGGCCTCATGTATGTCTTCTTTTGTAAAGTGTCTGTTCATATCCTTTGCCCATTTTTAATGGGCTTGTTTGTTTTTTTCCTGTAAATCTGTTTGAGTTCTTTGTAAATTCTGGATATCAGCCCTTTGTCAGATGTAAACTGCAAAGATTTTTTTCCCATTCTGATGGTTGCCGATTCACTCTAGTGACTGTTTCTTTTGCCGTGCAGAAGCTGTGGAGTTTGATTAGGTCCCATTTGTCTATTTTGGCTTTTGTTGCCAATGCTTTTGGTGTTTTGGTCATGAAGTCCTTGCCTACTCCTATGTCCTGAATGGTTTTGCCTAGATTTTCTTCTAGGGTTTTTATGGTGTCAGGTCTTATGTTTAAGTCTTTAATCCATCTGGAGTTAATTTTAGTGTGTGTCAGGAAGGGGTCCAGTTTCTGCTTTCTGCACATGGCTAGCCAGTTTTCCCAACACCATTTATTAAATAGGGAATCCTTTCCCATTGCTTGTTTTTGTCTGGTTTATCAAAGATAATATGGTTGTAGATATGTGTTGCCTCCGATGCCTCTGTTCTGTTCCATTGGTCTATATCTCTGTTTTGGTACCAGTACCATGCTGTTTTGATTACTGTAGCCTTGTAGTATAGTTTGAAGTCTGGTAGTGTGATGCCTCCGCTGTGTTCTTTTTGCTTAGAATTGACTTGGCTATGCGGGGCTCTTTTGGTTCCATATGAAATTCATGGTGGTTTTTTCCAGTTCTGTGAAGAAATTCAATGGTAGTTTGATGGGGATAGCATTGATTGTGTAAATTACTTTGGGCAGTATAGCCATTTTCACGATATTGATTCTTCCTAACCACGAACATGGAATGTTTCTCCATCTGTTTGTGTCCTCTTATTTCGTTGAGCAGTGGTTTGTAGTTTTCCTTAAAGAGGTCCCTTACATTCCTTGTGAGTTGTATTCCTAGGTATTTTATTTTCTTTGTAGCAATTGTGAATGGCAGTTCGTTCTTGATTTGGTTCTCTTTAAGTCTGTTATTGGTGTATAGGAATGCTTGTGATTTTTGAACATTGATTTTATATCCTGAGACTTTGCTGAAGTTGCTTATCAGTTTCAGGAGCTTTTGGGCTGAGGTGATGGGGTCTTCTAGGTATACTATCATGTCGTCTGCAAATAGAGACAATTTGGCTTCCACCTTTCCTATTTGAATACCCTTTATTTCTTTTTCTTGCCTGATTGCTCTGGCTAGAACTTCCAGTACTATGTTGAATAGAGTGGTGAGAGAGGGCATCCTTGTTCAGTGCCGGATTTCAAAGGGAATGCTTCCAGTTTTTGCCCATTAAGTATGATATTGGCTGTTGTCATAAATAGCTTTTATTACTTTGAGATATGTTCCATCAATACCAAGTTTATTGAGGGTTTTAGCATAAAGGGCTGTTGAATTTTGTCAAATGCCTTCTCTGCATCAATTGAGATAATCATGTGGTTTTTGTTTTTGCTTCTGTTTATGTGGTGAATTACATTTATAGACTTGATGTATGTTGAACCAGCCTTGCATCCCCGGATGAATCCTACTTGATCATGATGGATAAGTTTTTAATGTGCTGTTGCAATCGGTTTGCCAGTATTTTATTGAAGATTTTGCATCTATGTTCATCATGGATATTGGCCTGAAGTTTTCTTTTCTTGTTGAGTCTCTGCCAGGTTTTGGTATCAGGATGATGTTGGTCTCATAAAATGATTTGGGAAGGGTTCCTCTTTGGAATTATTTGGAATAGTTTCAGAAGGAATGGTACCAGATCCTCTTTGTGTGTCTGGTAGAATTCAGCTGTGAACCCATCTGACCTGGGCTTTTTGTGTGGTAGGTTTAATTGCTGCCTCAACTTCAGACCTTGTTATTGGTCTATTCATAGTTTCGGCTTCCTCCTGGTTTAGGCTTGGGAGGACACAGGCGTCCAGGAATTTATCCATTTCTTCCTGATTTACTAGTTTATGTGCATAGAGTTGTTTTATATTCTGATGATGGTTTGAATTTCTGTGGAATCTGTGGTGATTTCATCGTTTTTATTGCATCTATTTGGTTGTTCTCTCTTTTTATCAGTCTGGCTAGTGGTCTGTCTATTTTGTTGATCTTTTCAAAACCAGCTCTTAGATTTATTGATTTTTGAAGGGTTTTTCTTGTCTCTATCTCCTTCAGTTCTGCTCTGATCTTAGTTATTTTTGTCTTCGGCTAGGTTTTGAGCTTTTTTGATCTTGCTCCTCTAGCTCTTTCAATTTTGACGATAGGGTGTCAATTTTGGATCTCTCCACTCTTCTCATGTGGGCACTTATTGCTATATATTTTCCTCTACAGACTGCTTTAAATGTGTCCCAGAGATTCTGGTACGTTGTGTCTTCATTCTCGTTGGTTTCAAAGAACTTTTTATTTCTGCCTTCATTTCATTGTTTATCCAATCAACATTCAAGAGCCAGTTGTTCAGTTTCCATGAAGCTGTGCGGTTCTGAGTTATTTTCTGAATTCTGAGTTCCAACTTGATTGCACTATGGTCTGAGAGACTGTTTGTTATGATTTCAGTTGTTTTGCATTTGCTGAGGAGTGCTTTACTTCCAATTATGTGGTCAATTTTGGAGTAGGTGTGATGTGGTGCTGAGAAGAATGTATATTCTGTGGATTTGGGGTGGAGAGTTCTGTAAATGTCTATCAGGTTTGCTTGTTCCAGGTCTGAGTTCAAGTCCTGGATATCCTTGTTAATTTTCTGTCTGGTTGATCTGTCTGCTATTGACAGTGGAGTGTTAAAGTCTCCCACTATTATTGTGTGGGAGTCTAAGTCTCCTTGTAAGTCATTAAGAACTTGCCTTATATATCTGGGTGCTCCTGCATTGGGTCCATATATATTTAGAATCGTTAGCTCTTCTTGTTGTATCGATCCTTTTACCATTATGTAATGACCTTCTTGTCCCTTTTGATCTTTGTTGCTTTAAAGTCTATTTTATCAGAGATGAGAATTGCAACTCCTGCTTTTTTTTGCTCTCCATTTGCTTGGTAAATGTTTCTCCATCTGTTTGTGTCCTCTCTTATTTCGTTGAGCAGTGGTTTGTAGTTTTCCTTAAAGGGTCCCTTACATTCCTTGTGAGTTGTATTCCTAGGTATTTTATTTTCTTTGTAGCAATTGTGAATGGCAGTTCGTTCTTGATTTGGTTCTCTTTAAGTCTGTTATTGGTGTATAGGAATGCTTGTGATTTTTGAACATTGATTTTATATCCTGAGACTTTGCTGAAGTTGCTTATCAGTTTCAGGAGCTTTTGGGCTGAGGTGATGGGGTCTTCTAGGTATACTATCATGTCGTCTGCAAATAGAGACAATTTGGCTTCCACCTTTCCTATTTGAATACCCTTTATTTCTTTTTCTTGCCTGATTGCTCTGGCTAGAACTTCTAGTGCTATGTTGAATAGGAGTGGTGAGAGAGGGCACCCTTGTCTAGTGCCGGATTTCAAAGGGAATGCTTCCAGTTTTGCCCATTAAGTATGATATTGGCTGTTGGTTTGTCATAAATAGCTTTTATTACTTTGAGATATGTTCCATCAATACCAAGTTTATTGAGGTTTTTAGCATAAAGGGCTGTTGAATTTCGTCAAATGCCTTCTCTGCATCAATTGAGATAATCATGTGGTTTTTGTTTTTGCTTCTGTTTATGTGGTGAATTACATTTATAGACTTGCGTATGTTGAACCAGCCTTGCATCCCAGGATGAATCCTACTTGATCATGATGGATAAGTTTTTAATGTGCTGTTGCAATCGGTTTGCCAGTATTTTATTGAAGATTTTTGCATCTATGTTCATCATGGATATTGGCCTGAAGTTTTCTTTTTCTTGTTGAGTCTCTGCCAGGTTTTGGTATCAGGATGATGTTGGTCTCATAAAATGATTTGGGAAGGGTTCCTCTTTTTGGATTATTTGGAATAGTTTCAGAAGGAATGGTACCAGATCCTCTTTGTGTGTCTGGTAGAATTCAGCTGTGAACCCATCTGGACCTGGGCTTTTTTGTGTGGTAGGCTCTTAATTGCTGCCTCAACTTCAGACCTTGTTATTGGTCTATTCATAGTTTCTTCCTCCTGGTTTAGGCTTGGGAGGACACAGGCGTCCAGGAATTTATCCATTTCTTCCTGATTTACTAGTTTATGTGCATAGAGTTGTTTGTAGTATTCTCTGATGATGGTTTGAATTTCTGTGGAATCTGTGGTGATTTCCCCTTTATCGTTTTTATTGCATCTATTTGGTTGTTCTCTCTTTTCTTTTTATCAGTCTGGCTAGTGGTCTGTCTATTTTGTTGATCTTTTGAAAAACCAGCTCTTAGATTTATTGATTTTTGAAGGGTTTTTCTTGTCTCTATCTCCTTCAGTTCTGCTCTGATCTTAGTTATTTCTTGTCTTGCTAGGTTTTGAGCTTTTTGATCTTGCTCCTCTAGCTCTTTCAATTTTGATAGGGTGTCAATTTTGGATCTCTCCACTCTTCTCATGTGGGCACTTATTGCTATATATTTTCCTCTACAGACTGCTTTAAATGTGTCCCAGAGATTCTGGTACGTTGTGTCTTCATTCTCGTTGGTTTCAAAGAACTTCTTTATTTCTGCCTTCATTTCATTGTTTATCAATCAACATTCAAGAGCCAGTTGTTCAGTTTCCATGAAGCTGTGCGGTTCTGAGTTATTTTCTGAATTCTGAGTTCCAACTTGATTGCACTATGGTCTGAGAGACTGTTTGTTATGATTTCAGTTGTTTTGCATTTGCTGAGGTGCTTTACTTCCAATTATGTGGTCAATTTTGGAGTAGGTGTGATGTGGTGCTGAGAAGAATGTATATTCTGTGGATTTGGGGTGGAGAGTTCTGTAAATGTCTATCAGGTTTGCTTGTTCCAGGTCTGAGTTCAAGTCCTGGATATCCTTGTTAATTTTCTGTCTGGTTGATCTGTCTGCTATTGACAGTGGGTGTTAAAGTCTCCCACTATTATTGTGTGGGAGTCTAAGTCTCTTTGTAAGTCATTAAGAACTTGCCTTATATATCTGGGTGCTCCTACATTGGGTCCATATATATTTAGAATCGTTAGCTCTTCTTGTTGTATCGATCCTTTTACCATTATGTAATGACCTTCTTTGTCCTTTTGATCTTTGTTGCTTTAAAGTCTATTTTATCAGAGATGAGAATTGCAACTCCTGCTTTTTTGCTCTCCATTTGCTTGGTAAATCTTCCTCCATCCTTTATTTTGAGCCTTTGTGTATCTTTGCATGTGAGGTGGGTTTCCTGGATACAACACACCGATGGGTTTTGGTTTTTATCCAATTTGCCAGTCTGTGTCTTTTGATTGGTGCATTTAGCCCATTTACATTTAAGGTTAATATTGTTATGTGTGAATTTGATACTGCCATTTTGATGCTAGCTGGCTGTTTTGCCTGTTGGTTCATGTACATTCTTCATTTTGTTGATGGTCTTTAGCATTTGGTATGCTTTTAGGATGGCTGGTACTGGTTGTTTCTTTCTATGTGTAGTGCCTCTTCAGGAGCTCTTGTAAAGCAGGCCTAGTGGTGACAAAATCTCTAGTACTTGCTTGTTCATGAAGGATTTTATTTTTCCTTCACTTTTGAAGCTCAGTTTGGCTGGATATGAAATTCTGGGTTGAAATTTCTTTTCTTTAAGGATGTTGAATATTGGCCCCCACTCTCTTCTGGCTTGTAGAGTCTCTGCTGAGAGATCTGCTGTGAGGCTGATGGGCTTCCCTTTGTGGGTGACCCGACCTTTCTCTCTGGCTGCCCTTAGTATTTTTTCCCTTCATTTCAACCCTGGTGAATCTGACGATTATGTGCCTTGGGGTTGCTCTTCTTGCAGAGTATCTTTGTGGTGTTCTCTGTATTTCCTGGAGTTGAGTATTGACCTGTCTTGCTAGGTTGGGGAAATTTTCCTGGATAATATCCTGAAGAGTGTTTTCCAGCTTGGATTCATTCTCTTCATCACATTCTGGTACACCTATCAAACGTAGGTTGGGTCTCTTCACATAGTCCCACATTTCTTGGAGATTTTGTTCATTCCTTTTGTGCTTTTTTCTTTAATCTTGGTTTCTCGTTTTATTTCATTGAGTTGATCTTCAACTTCTGATATTCTTTCTTCTGCTTGGTCAATTCGGCTGTTGAAACTTGTGCATGATTCACAAGTTCTCGTGTTGTGTTTTTCAGCTCCTTCAATTCATTCATATTCCTCTCTAAGTTGTCCATTCTTGTTATCAATTCCTCGAATCTTTTTTCAAATCTTTTTTCAAGGTTCTTGAGTTTCTTTGCACTGGTTTAGTAGATGTTCTTTAGCTCACTGAGTTTCTCATTATCCACTTTCTGAAGTCTGATTCCGTCATTTCGTCACATTCATTCTCCATCCAGCTTTGTTCCCTTGCTGGTGAGGAGTTTTGGTCCTTGTAGGAGGTGAGGTGTTTTGGTTTCGGTGTTTTCCTCTTTTTGCGCTGGTTTCTTCCCATCTTTATGGATTTATCCGCCTGTCGTCTTAGTAGTTGCTGATTTTTCAATTGGGTCTCTGTGTGGATGCTGAGATTGTTGATGATGAAGTATTTCTGTTACTTAGTTTTCCTTCTAATGATCTATCCCTCTGCTGTATGAGTGCTGAGGTCCACTCCAGGCCCTGCTTGTCTGGGGATACCTGTAGAGCTGCAGGAACAGTGAGGATGATACCAGTTTCTTCTTCTGCTGTCTTTGTTCCAGAATGATGCCAGCCAAATGTCAGTCTGATTAGTCCTTTTTGGGGTGACTCTTTGGATATACAGGGGTCAGGAGCTGAGGAGATGGTCTGTGCTTTATAGGAGCTCCAGTGCTGAGCTGTGTGCTCCGTTGTTCATTCAGGGTTGTTGGGAGTTGTTTATGTCTGCTGCAATAGAACTCATAAACACCATCCTTTCCCCTTAGATGCTCTGTCTCAGGAGTTGGGGCTTTCTTTATGAGTATCTGTTGCACTCTCCTGCCCACTAGAGGCAGTCTATTCACTGTTGCCTGCCAGGGCTCTGACCTGCTAGCGCATGTCCGCCCTGTTGCTGCTGGGCTCCCTTCTGCTGTGGAGCACTCCCCTCCTGGAGAGTCTCTCTGTTATGCAGGTTGCCTCGGCAATGGCAGGCTGCATCAGTCCTGGGGTACTTCCAGTGGTGGATTGCATCAGTAATGGCGGACGCCCTCCCTCACTGGGGCTGCACCATCCCAGATGCCAGCAGCAAAACTCTCAGCCCCAAGCGCCTCCAGTCACTGCCCTGCTTGTCCCCATGAGGGTGGGACCCACCGAGCCCGATCACCCAGCTCCTGCCTCAGAGTTCCGTCTCTCTCTCTCTCTTCCTCTGCCAGCTGAAAGGTCGACTCTCACTGGCGTCCCAGTAGCCTGCCAATAGGGCACTGGGATCTGTCACGATCTCCCATGCCACTGCCCACTGCACTGGCTCAGATCATGTTCCCAGGAACTCCTGGTCTGGCTCATTGTCAAGTCCCGTTCAATCAGATGGACATGCCAATCTGCCTTCCGTCTCAGATTGCGGTTTAACAGGGCACCCAGACCAGTGAGTTCCGTGCGCCAGGTCCGCTGCGGCACCGGCTGAAGTGGAGGCAGGCCAGCCCACCAGCCGGCTGTACTAGCGTCCTGTGTCTCTCCACACCTGGGACTTTCAACGCTCTGTGGGCAAAAATGTCCTTCTGAGAATGGCTAGGACTCACCCTCTGTGCCTTCACTGAGAGCTGCAATCCTGAGTCACTTCTACGATGCCATCTTCCAAGCAAGGCAGTTCCAGGCAATTCCAGGCAGGGCAATTCAAGGCAATGTAATTTCAGTCAATTCCAGGCTACAGAATTCCAAGCAAGGCAATTCCAGGCAATCTCAGAAAAGGCAATTCCAGGCAAGGCAATTCCAGGCAATACCAGGCAAAGCAATTTCAGGTAATTCAAGCCAAGGCAATTCCAGGAAAGGAAACTCCACACAAGGCGATTCCAGACAATTCCAGGAAAGGCAATACCACGCAATGCAATTCCAGGCAATTCCAGGCAAGGCAATTCTAGGCAATTTCAGGCAAAAATACTTTATGCGAGGCAATTCCAGGCAAGGCTAGGCAAGGCTAGGCAAGGCATTGCTTTGCCTTGCCTTGTTTGGAATTCTCTTGCCTTGTCTTGCCTTGACTTGCCTGGAATTGCCTTGCCATGCTTTCCTTGAATTGCCTTATCTTTTCTTGCCAGAAATTGCCTTATCTTGCCTGGAATTTTTTTCCTTGCCTTTACTGTAATCGTTTTGCCTAGCCTTGCCTGGAATTGCCTTGTCTTTCCTGAAAATGTTTTACTTGACTTTACCTTAATCACCTTGCCTAGCATTGCCTGGAAATTGCCTCACCTAAAGTTGTTTTGCCTAGCAGGGAAATACCAGGCAGAACAATTCCAGGCAATTCGAGGCAAGGTAATTCCAGGCAATTGAATTCTACACAAAGTATTTCCAGGCATTTTCAGGCATGGCAACTCCAGGCAAGCTTATTTCAGGAAAGTACAGGCTGTTAATTCCAAGCAAGGCAATTCCAGGCAATTCCAGGAAAGGCAATTCCTGAAAAGGCAATTCCAGGTGAGGCAATTCCACGCAATTCCAGACAGGGCAATTCCAGGCAAGGCAATTCCAAAAAATTTCTGGCAAGGAAATTCCATGGAAGGCAATTCCAGGCAATTCCAGGCAATTGCAGTCAATGCAATTTCAGGTAAGGTAATTCCAGGAATTTTAGGCAAGGCAATACCAGTCAAGGCAATTGTAGGCACTTCCAGGCAAGGCAATTCCAGGCAATTCTTATCAAGAACATTTCAGGTATGGCAATTATTCCAGGCAAGGCAAGGCAAGGCAATTATTTCAGGCAAGGCTAGGCAAGTCAAGTCAAGGCAATACCAGGAAATTCCAGGCAAGTCAATTCCATTTAAGGCAATTCCAGGCAAGGCAATTCCAGGAAAGGCAATTTCAGGCAATTCCAGGCAAAACAATTTTTGGCGAGGCAATGCCAGAAAATACCAGGCAGGGTAATTCCAGGCAATTTATGGCAAGGAAAATTTCAGCAAGGCAATTTCAGGCAATTCCAGGCAAAATTATTCCAGGCAGTTGAATTATACACAAGTTAATTTCAGGCAATTCCAGGGAAGCTAATTTCAGGTAATTCCATGCAATTCAATTCCAAGCAAGGCAATTTCAGGAAATTACAGGAAAGGCAATATTTGGAAAGGCAATTCCAGGCAAGGCAATTCCAGCAATTCCAGGCAGGGAAATTCTAGGCATGGCAATTCCAGGAAATTCCAGGCAAGGAAATACCAGGCAAAACAATTTCAGGCAAGGCAATTTTAGGCAAATTTAGGCAAGGCAATTCCAGTTAATGCAATTTTAGAAAATTCAAGGTAAGGCAATACCATGCAATTTCAGGCAAGTCAATTCCACATAAGGCAATTCCAGGTAAGGAAATTCTAGGCAACGCAACTACAGGCAAATCCAGGAAATTTTATGGAAGGCAATTTTAGGCAAGGCAATTTAAAACAATACCAGGCAAGAAAATTCCAGGCAATTCCAGGCAAGGCTATTTCAGCCAAGGCAATTTCAGGCAATTCACGCTATGGCAATTTCAAAATAAAAAATTCAAGGCAATTCCAAAAAAGGCAATTCCAGGCAAGGCAATTCCAGTCAATTCCATGCAAGGTAATTTTTGGAAAGGCAATCCCAGGCAAGGAAATTCTAGGCAAGTCAATTTCATGTAATTTCAGGCAAGACAATAGCATTCATAGAAATACCAGGCAATTACAGGCAAGACAATTACAGGTAAGGCAATTCCACACAAATCTAGGCAAGGCAATTCTGTTCAAGGCAATTCCAGGCAAGGCAATTCCAGTTAAGGCAATTCCAGGCCAGGCAATTCCAAGCAAAAAACATTCCAGGCAATTCCAGGCAAGGCAATTGCAGCCAAGGCAATTCCAAGCAATTCCATGCAAGGCAATCTTAGGCAAGGCAATTTAATCCAATTTTAGGCAATGCAATTCCAGGAAAGACAACTTAAGGCAGTTTGAAACAGGCCAATTCCAGTCAAGGAAATTCCCAGCAGCGCAATTTCAGGCAGTTCCCAGCAAGACACTTCCAAGCAAAGCAATTCCAGTCAAGAAAATTCCAGGCAATTCCAGACAAGGAAATTCCAGGCATGACAATTCCAGGCAATTTCAGGAAAGGCAATTTCTGGCAAGTCAATTCCAGGCAAGACAAGTTGACGCAATTCCAGGCAAGCCAATCTCAGGTAATGCAATTCCAGGCAAGACAATTTCAAGTGATTCCAAGCAAGGTAGTTCAAGGCATGGCAATTACAGTCAAGGCAATTTCAGGCAATTTCTAGCAAGGCAATTCCAGGCAAGGAAATTCCAGGCAATTTCAGTCGAAGCAATTTTAGGCGAGGCAAGGCCAGGAAAGGCAATTCCAGGCAAAGCAAGGCAAGTCAATTCCAGGCTAGGATTGGCAAATCTGGGCAAGGCAAGGAAACTCAAGGCAAATCAAGGCAAGGCAAGGCAAGGTAATCCAAGGCAAAGCAAAGCAAGGAAATTATAGGCAAGGCAAGGCAATTCCAGCCAAGGCTAGGCAAGGCGATTATAGTGAAGGCAAGTAAAACATTTCCAGGGAAATCAAGACAATTCCGGAAAAGGAAAGACAAGGCAACTCCAAGAAAGACATGGCAAGGCAATTCCAGGCAAGTCAAGGCAATGCAATTCCAGGCATGTCAAAACAAAAAATTTCCAGGCAAGGCCAGGCAAGGGAACTCCAGGCAAGGCAAGGGAAAGCAATCCCAGGCAATGCAATTCCAGGTAAGGCAATATCTGGCAAGGCAATTCCAGAAAAATCAATTCCAGGCAAGGAAATTCCAGACAACTTCAGGCAATTCCAGGCAAGACTATTATAGGCAAGGCAATTCTAGGCAATTTCAAGCCAGTCAATTCCAGGCAAGGCATTTCAAGGCAAGGGAAGGGAAGACAAGGAAATTTCAGGCAAGTCAATTCCAGTCAAGGCAATTTCATGAATGCAAGGCAAGGTAAGGCAATTCCAGGTGACACAAATCCAGGGAAAGCAATTCCAGGCGAGGGAATGCTAGGCAAAACAATTCCAGGCCAGGCAATTCCAGGCAAAGCAATTCCAGGCAAGACAAGGCTAAGTAAAGCAATTCTATGCCAGGCAATTTCAGGCAATCCAGGCAAGGCATTTCCAGTCAAGGAAACTCCAGGCAATTGCAAGCCAGGCAATTTCAGGCAAGGCAATTCCAGGCAAGACCAGTTTAGGCAAGGCAATTCCAGTCAAGGCAATTCCAGGCAAGGTAATTCCAGACAAGACAATTCCAGGAAATTCCAGCCAAGACAATTCCAAACAAGGCAATTAGAGGCACCCAGGCAAGGCACTTCCAGGCAACCCAGGCAAGGCAATTTGAAACAATTTCAGGCAAGGCAATTTTTGGCAAGAATATTCCAGGCAATTCCAGGCAAAGCTATTCCAGTCAAGACATTTCCAGGCAATTCACACTAAGGCAATTTCAGAAAAGGCCATTCAAGGCAATTCCAGGAAAGGCAATTTCAGGCATGCAATTTCAGTCAATTCCACACAAAGCAATTTTTGGAAAGGCAATTGAAAGAATTCCAGGGAACGCAATTTCAGAAAAGTCAATTCTAGCTAAATCCAGGCAAGGCAATTTTATGCGTGGCAATACCAGGCAATTCCAGGCAAGGCAATTCCACGGAAGAAAATTCATTGAAATGCAATTCCAGGCGATTCCAGTCAAGGCAATTCCAGGCAAGGCAATTCCAGAAAATTCCAGGCAGGTAAATTGCAGGCAAGACAATTTCAGACAAGGCAATTCCAGGCAAGGCAATTCAAGGCAATAGAATTCCAGGCACTTACAGGCAAGGAAATTCCAGCAAAGGCAATTTCAAGCAATTCCATGCAAGGCAATGCAATTCCATCAAATTCCAGGCAAGGCAAATCCAGGCAAGGCATCTCCAGGCAATTCGAAGAAAGCCAATTCCAGGAAAGGCAATTCCACGCAATTTCAGGAAAGGCACTTATTCGTAGCACAATTTTGAGCAGTTCCCAGCAAGACAATTCCAAGAAAGGCAATTCCAGTCAAGGGAATTCCAGGCAAATCCAGACAAGGCAATTCCAGGCATGGCAATTCCAGGAAAATCCAGGAAAGGCAATTTCTGTCAAAGCAATTCCAGGCAAGACAATCTCAGGCAATTCCAGGCAAGCCAAATATAGGTAATGCAATTCTAGGCAAAAAAAATTTCATGCAAGGCAATTTCAGGTGATTCCAGTCAAAGCAATTCCAGGCGAGGCAATTTCAGGCAATCCCAGACAAGGCAATTTCAGGCAATTCCAGGCAATTCCAGGCAGGGCATTTCCAGGCCATTACAAGCATGGCAATTCAAGGTAAGAAAATTCCAGGCAATTCCAGGCAAGACAATTCCAGGCAATTCCAGGCAAGGCAATGCCAAGCAAGGCAACTCCAGTTGAACGAACACACAAGAAAGTGTATTGAAGGATACATTTTTTTCTGTGTTTTAGAGGCACTCTTACAACTTTAGTTATATTCGGGTATTTTGCTGGAAATGTTTCTAACTCCTAAATCTAAAGATAGATTCACTTCACTCAGTTGAACGAACACATAGCGGAACACTTTGAAGGATAAGTTTCTTGTGTGTTTTAGAGGCAGTCTTACTGCTATTTGTTATATATGAGTATTTTGTTGGAAATATTTTTTTGAATTCTCCGGAGAAATTGTTTCCAAACTGCTTTATAAACACATCAGTTTAACTCTGTAAGTTGAATGGACACATTGACAATCATTCTGTTAGATAGCTCCGTTTTGGTTTTAGAATCAGATATTTCTCACTACAGCATATATACCCACACACTGAGGAAAATCCAAACGCAGCTATTACTCGAAATGTGTTTTTAACTCCTGAATTTATAGAAAGATTCAACTCACTTAGTTGAACAAACACACAGCATACCAGTTTAAAAGATAGGTTTCTTCTGTATTTAGAGGCAGTCTTACTGCTATTTGTTATATGCAGGTATTTTGATGGAAATGTCTGTTTCTAGATTCTCCACAGAAAGCGTTTCCAAACTGCTGCATAAACCCATCAGTTTACCTCTGTAAGTTGAATGCACACATTGACAACCATTCTCTTAGATAGATCCGTTTTGATTTTAGAACCAGATAATTCTCATTACAGCATATAATACCATTCAATCAGGAATATCCAAACGCAGCTTTTATTAAAAAAGTGTTTCCAATTCCTGAATCTAAAGAAAGATTCAACGGACTTCGGTGAACGAACAAAAAGCAGAGCAGTTTGAAAGATACGTTTCTTCTTTGATTTAGCTGCTGTCTTACTGCTATTTTTTATATGTGGGCATTTTGCTGGAATTGTCTGTTTTTAGATTCTCCAAAAAAAAAGCATTTCCAAAGTGTTGTCTAAACACATCAGTTTAACTTTGTAAGTTAAATGCACAATATGACAACTATTTTGTTAGATAGTTCTGCTTTGGTTTTAGAACCTTATATTTCTCATTACAGCATTTACTTCCATTCATTCAGGAAAATCCAAACGCAGGCTTATCTAGCAACGTGTTTCTAACTTCTGAATCTAAAGATAGTTTCAACTCACTTGGTTGAATGAAGACACAACAGCGCAGTTTGAAGGATATGTTTCTTCTTTGTCTTAGAGGCAGTCTTACTGCTATTTGTTATATGCGGGTATTTTGCTGGAAATGTCGGCTTTAGATTCTTTAATAAAAGCGTTTTAAAACTGCTGCATAAACACATCAGTTTAACTATGTAAGTTGAATGCACACGTGACAACCATTCTGTTAGATAGCCCCGTTTGGTTTTAGAACCAGATATTTCTGGCTGGGCGCGGTGGCTCAAGCCTGTAATCCCAGCACTTTGGGAGGCCGAGACGGGTGGATTATGAGGTTAAGAGTTCGAGACCATCCTGGTCAACATGGTGAAACCCCGTCTCTACTAAAAAATACAAAAAAATAGCTGGGCGTAGTGGTGCGTGCCTGTAATCCCAGCTACTCAGGAAGCTGAGGCAGGAGAATTGCCCAAACCCAGGGGGCGGAGGTTGCGGTGAGCTGAGATCGCGCCATTGCACTCCAGCCTGGGTAACAAGAGCCAAACTCCGTCTCAAAAAAAAAAAAGAACCAGATATTTCCTATAACAGCATATACACCCATTCACTAAGAAATATTCAAACGCAGCTTTTACTAGAAACTTGTTTCTAACTCCTGAATCTAAAGATAGATTCAACTCACTTAGTTGAACAAACGAAAAACAGAGAAGTTTGTACGATATAATTTTTCTGTTTTAGAGGCAGTCTTACTGTTACTTGTTATATACGGGTATTCTGATGGAAATGCCTCTTTTTAGATTCTCCACAAAAAGCGTTTCCAAACTGCTTCATAAACACAACAGTTTTACTCTGTAGGTTGAATGCACACATCGACAACTATTCTGTTAGATAAATCCGTTTAGATTTTAGAAGCAGATACTTCTCATTACAGCATATACTCCCATTCACTCAGGAATATCCAAACGCTGCTTTTGCTAGAAACGTGTTTCGAACTCCTAAACCTAAAGATAGATTCAAAGCACTTCATTCAATGAACAGACCACAGAGCAGTTTGAAGGATACATTCCTTGTTTGATTTAGGTGCTGTCTTAATGCTTTGTTATAGGCATGCAATTTGCTGGAAATGTCTGTTTTTAGATTTTCCACAGAAAGCATTTCCACACTTCTGCATAAACACATCAGTTTAACTCTGTAAGTTGAATGCACACATTGAAAACCATTCCGTTAGATAGCTCCCTTTTGGTTTTCAAACCAGATATTTCTCATTACAACATATCCTCCAATTCACTTGGGAATATCCAAACGCAGCTTTTACTAGAAACGTGTTCCTAACTCTGGAATCTAAGGATAGCCTCAACACACTTAGTTGAATAAAAGCAAAGCAAAGTAGACTGAAAAATACGTTTCATCTGTTTTTTAGAGAAAACCATAGTGCTATTTGTCATATGAGGGTATTTTGCTGGAAATGACTGTTTTTAGACTCTAAACAGAAAGCGTTTTCAAAAACAGATATTTCTCATTACAGCAAATCCTCCCTTTCACTAGGGAATATCCAAACGCACCTTTTATTGAAAACGTGTTTCTAACTCCTGAATCTAAAGATAGATTCAGCTCACTTAGTTGAATGAACGCTCAGCAAAGCAGATTGAAGGATACGATTATTCTGAGTTTTAAAGGCAGTCTTACTGCTATATGTTACATGCTGATATTTTTCTGGAATTCTCTGTTTTTAAATTCTCTATATAAATCGTTTACAAACTATTGCATAAACACATCAGTTTTAGTCTGTACGTTGAATGCACACATTGACAACCATTCTGCTAGATAACTC
The DNA here is from genome assembly GCA_021498475.1 of Saguinus midas. Lineage (NCBI taxonomy): Eukaryota > Metazoa > Chordata > Mammalia > Primates > Cebidae > Saguinus > Saguinus midas. The sequence continues at coordinate 472 of JAKFGQ010000037.1, read as the reverse complement.
CGTTTTGGTTTAGAAATAGATATTTCTCATTACAGCATATACTCCCATTCACTAAGAAATATCAAAACGCAGCTTTTACTAAAAAGGTGTTTTTATCTCCCAAATCTAAAGACAGATTCAACTCACTTAATTGAACAAACGTACAGCAGAGCACATTGAATAATACGTTTCCTTTCTGTTTTAGAAACAGTCTTACTCCTATTTGTTATATACGATTATTTTGCTCGAAATGTCTGTTTTTAGATTCTCCACAAAAACCATTTCCAAGCTGCTACTTAAACACATCAGTGTAACTCTGTAAGTTGAATGCACACATTAAAACCATTCTGTTAGATAGCTCTGTTTTGGTTTTCAAACCAGATATTACTCATTACAGCATATAGTAACATTCACTCAAGAATATCCAAACATGCACTCGAGAATACAATATTACCAATTGTTATGGAATTTGCTGGAAATGTCTGTTTTAGAT
>JAKFGQ010000369.1:0-27902 GCA_021498475.1 Saguinus midas | reverse complement strand
ACCATGGATTTTCTGGTGTTCAATTAGATCTGTGCATGTGCTAAAGGCTTTCCGCATTCATCACATTCATAGGGTTTCTCACCTGTATGAATTCTGTGATGTTTAACAAGATCTGGACCATGACTAAAGCTTTTGCCACATTCATCACATTCATAGGGTTTCTCACCTGTATGAATTCTGTGATGTTTAACAAGATCTGGACCATGACTAAAGCTTTTGCCACATTCATCACATTCATAGGGTTTCTCACCTGTATGAATTCTGTGATGTTTAACAAGATCTGATCTTCGACAAAACATTTTATTGCACTGATTACATGGATATGGTTTCTCCCCACTGTGGATTCTCTGATACAGAATAAGATCTGAGCTCTAACTGAAGGCTTTCTCACACACATCACATTTATATGGTTTCTCCCCACTGTGGATTCTCTGGTGTAGGGCTGAGCACTGACTGAAAGCCTTCCTGTACTCATTATATTTATATGGTTTCTCCCCACTGTGGATTCTCTGATACAGAATAAGATCTGAGCTCTAACTGAAGGCTTTCCCATACTCATCACATTTATATGGTTTCTCCCCACTGTGGATTCTCTGATGTAAAATAAGGACTGAGCTATGATTAAAAGCTTTCCCATATTCATGATATTTATAGGATTTCTCTCCAGTGTGGACCCTTCAATGTTTAATGAAGTCTGAATTCTGACTGAAACTTTTGCCACACTGATTACATGGGTAAGGCCTCTCTCCAGTGTGGACCCTTCAATGTTTAATGAAGTCTGAATTCTGACTGAAACTTTTGCCACACTGATTACATGGGTAAGGCCTCTCTCCAGTGTGAATTCATTGATGAGTAATAAGATCTGAAAGTCTTCTGAAGGTTTTGCTACATTGATCACAGGGATAGGGTTTCTCCCAGTATGACTTCTCTGATGCAGAACCAGGGCTGAGCTCACACTAAAGGCTTTTCCACACTTATCACATTCATAAGGTTTCTCAGAACGGTTCTCTGATGCCTAAAAAGGCTTGTACTAAAAACAAAGCTTTGCCCACATTTGTCACAGTTTTGTGGTCTTTCTTTAAAGATGTTCTGATATTTTTCATTTAATTTATCTCCAAATTCACAGAATTCTCTGCCTTCAGAATCCTGGAGAACATTCTCTGAGACTGCTAGACTCTTCTGTCAATGGTTCAATTTTTTCTGTAATTTCCTCCTCTGAAGCTGGCTTTCCAATCTTGGTCTTGGTCTCACCATCTGACAGAAGGTGATGTTCCTGAGATTCATAATTGAACTGGATCTCCATGGGCTGCAACTGGATACCTCACAGAGCAAGTGGAGAATTACCATTTCCTCCGTAAGCTTTTCTTGTCCACTTGAAGGTCTGGGACCTGGAGGCAACTGAGCACCACTGGGCTTGGAAGGGAATCAATGTGCTGACTAGAGCTGTAATCTAAATTCAGGTGGCTCTTTCCCAGTACAGTCGGCTGATTCGCGTGGATGCACCACGCTTGGTGACTCCACCCACCCCACAGACTTTCCGGCATTCGTTTGGTTGCACCCAAGGCCAGCAGGGCTTACTGGGGACCAACCGAACACTGGGCCGAGAACCGATAGGCTCTACGTGCCTGGAAGCGATCCCGGTGGCCATCACTCTCCAAGTAGTCTAAAATGTTTTGCAAAGAAAATAAAAACTTAGCCAGTTGTGGTGGTCCATGCCCATAGCCCCAGTTACTCATGAGCCTAAGGTGGGAGAATGGCTTAACCCTGGGAGGTCAAGGATGCAGGTAGCCATGATCATGCCTCTGCACTCCAACCTGGGCAAAAATATGAGACCCTATCTCAATAAAATAAAAGAAAATAAAAACTTAGCCAGTTGTGGTGGTCCATGCCCATAGCCCCAGTTACTCATGAGCCTAATGTGGGAGAATGGCTTAACCCTGGGAGGTCAAGGATGCAGGTAGCCATGATCATGCCTCTGCACTCCAACCTGGGCAAAAATATGAGACCCTATCTCAATAAAATAAAATTTAGGATTGCAAGGACTGCAACCTGCTGTCTCTGGTTCTTTGTTACCTGTCCTAGTCTTTGAAGTCTTAGGAGGTCACTGCCTGTGCATAGTTGATGTATCTACATGGTCCCATTCTCTTCAGTTCTAATTTATCCAGACCAGCATGTTTAATGAGGTTAATTGTTGGATCTACCCTTTATTAATGTCTATTCTTTCCCTTCCAATTCATTGAAAGAAAATTTGAAGGAAAGTCAGGAGCCAGGCAGTTTGCTTTCTTAGATCTGTTGAAGCAGCATAATTTGTTTATCTAACAGCAGACTGCCCTCGTGAGAGGTAACAATGCAAGATTTTGGAAAAAGACATCTAACCTGAGTGCTTATATTTTGCCTTGTTTCATACTACTAGTTTTCATGCTACTTAATTGTTTTAAAATAGAGATTTATTTTTAAAAATGCACAATTTGCTAAATTCTCATTCAATTCAGTTTCTCTTAATGGCAAGTCTAGGTTTTTATGACACAAAGCCATAACCAGTGTGCACCTCATTGCAGAAAAAGAATCCAGGAAGAATTAAATGGTTTTGAGTAGCAACTTTGACAATTCCAAACTATGAAACAAAAGCAGAAATCACTGTTAAAAGGTCCTTGGCTTTCCAGAAAGTCCAAAGCTCGAATGAAAAAAAGCATCTTAGTTTCCTCTATGAACCCTGCTCAAGGTTTACTAAGAAACTACCTACCATGTAAAACTAGGAAATACCCAAAAGATGTATTTCTTGGAAGGGAGGAGTGTTAGTGACTTCAGCCTCAGATTAAAGGATCCAGAACATGCCCTGAACTGCTAGGAATGAGGGGTGGATAGGTGGGTCCAGGTTCTGGGGCTGCATCCAGAAAAAACAGTACTGCACACCTAACACCTGATGAGTGGACAGACACATGTCAGGAGAGAGGAGGAACAAGGAAGGAATTCCCTGGGCTCCACAAAGAAAAAAACATGGGATGGATGTGAGGGCATGAGGGGTCAGAGAAGAAAAAAGATAGTGATGCATGATCACTTTTCTACATTTTTCTTTCAGAATAATGGTCCCTGCAATCAAAGTTTTTATATGAAAAACCAAGTACATGGCTCTGAAATTCCAGAATTCCTTGGTGTGGAGTTAGGACTAGAAAAAATCACAGCCAGAAACAACTAACAGTAACTCCCATAGCAATGCTCCATATCTAAGACGTAGATACATCCATCATATAAACACTCTGAGGAGTGGTTTATAAAAAGGCACTTAGAACAATTCATAAAGAGATAAATGATAGTGCAAAGCAGCCAGATTCAATGGCCTTGAGGGGAGTTAGCAGTGAGTGCTCCTGGGGAGATGCTGAGGCTGGGTGGGCAGAAGGTAATTGAGGGGGGCTAAGGGAGCCCTCACTGGGCCTGGGTGACAGTGTCCTCAGAATTTCTCAGTGTGTGTGACCTCTGCAGTTTTACTGTCTCTAAGGGAAATTTGGACGATAAAGACAGCATCTTTGGGTAAAAGGTAAGACACCAGACCAGTGTCCTTCAGGTCTGGGACCCCACAGAGCAACAGCTGGGAAACTGTAGTGTTACTGCAGGTAGAGTAATCAAAATTCCATTCCAGAAATGTGTCCCTTGTGAATCTAGGTACCTGCTGCTCGCTCACTGTTAAATGGAAGCAGATATTTCAGTGCGGGCAGCTCAGTGCTTCTCATGCATAGACAGGCTGCTTCCCACTTCGCCACCCAAGAAGCACCTGGAAACATGTGTGTGTGTGTGTGTGTGTGTGTGTGTGTGTGTGTGTGTTAGAGGCTACTAGTATAAAGTGTCCAGGACCAGAGATACTTAATGGAATGCAAGCTCCGTTCCTCAGAGCAAATACGGATTCCACTATAAAACAATGTGCTTTGGACCCTGTCAAGAGGAAATTCCCTTAAAAGAAATAACTATACTTTAAGTTGGTTTTAGTTTGAATGTTTATACTCCAATGTTTTCTGCTTTTAAATTTAAAAGCTGTTAAAGTTAGAAACTACAGATTAGCATAAAGAAAATGACCAACATAATCCTTATTTCTACTATTTATTAATATGTTGGCATCTATTAATTTGTCAATGTCTTTCCATTTATGACACAACACTATATTTTTAGTCAGCTCTTTTTAATGACTACATTGTGAATCATCTTCATTGTCTTTTGTATTCAGTTGTTGCCTAATACTGTATTTTATGGCTGTACCATTGTTTATCCTCCATTGTTAAATAGCTTGGTGGCTTTTTTTATTTGCTTTTAACACAGTGTGGCAATTTTTCTTTTCTTCAGAAGGGTTTTTTATTGTCAGAGAGCAAAAGGATGTTTAACAGCTGAAAGGTAAGAGGGCAGGTAGGAGTGACTGGAGTTTTCGATCTGAAATCAGAATACATTGCTTCAAGTCCCGACTCTGCCACTTACTAACCATGTGACCTTAAGCCATTCAGCTCAATCTCTCTGTGCCTCAGTATCCTCATCTGTAATGTGAGAATAACCATACAGGACAGCACAGGAGATTAACTGAGGAAATACATGTGAAATTATCTTTTAACTGTACCTCACTATGAGAGAGATGGGGGAAACGTTATCTTCCATTTACTGTGAATCTCTCATATGCCAGGCATTTTCCTGCATCTTACATGCTTTATTTTATTTGATCCTCATGGCAAACCTGTAAGACAGGGGCTATTTTTTATTACCCACATGTTACACAGAAAGGAAATGAGACACATGGATGATCCACCCCATCATAGGCACAACAGTAGGAGTGGCAGAACAGAAATTCAGACCCAGGTCTGCCAGACCCACATCCCAGTCTCTGAGGTGGCTACAGGGCAGAAGAGAAGTGCACTTCACAGTGTGGCAGGAGGACAGCTCCAGAGCCTTCCAGACCCCAGTTCCCAGGGAGAGGAAGAGAAGCACTGGCTGGGGACATTCCTGAGGCCAAAAAGTTTCTGACAGCCTGCTCACAGTCTTGATTCAGTGAGTCTTTTATTAGTCTTTAAAATGCGGACCACAGTCCTCCTATGTGTACAATATTTGTGCATTCCAGAGTGCTTTCCTTTCTGACAATAGCTCTGTGCTGTTGGTGGGGCAGAAATCTCATGAGGGAGCAGTGGCTCTTAAAGCATTATCCTACACCTTAGGACAGAGAAAACTGGAACTCTGGATGCCTGGTTCCAAATCAATTGAGATTTGAATAATCCCACCTTATTGGAAAAAAAAAAACCTGGTTTTTCTACTTGGTATCTGTGTAACTTTGGGTAATTAATTTCATTTCTCAGATTTTCAGTTTCTTCATTTTTAAAAAGAGATCAAAAACAGGAATAATGTTTATGTCCAGGATTGTCTTAAAATCCAAATGAGGTCATGGAGGACATTAAAAATGTCTACTGCTGTGTCCCTCCCACCTCTAAGGCATGTACCCACACCAGCCATCTAGCCCCTAGTATGCTATGACCTATACCAGATGCCCCTTCCCACTCTACTGTAGGTGACTAAACTGAAGTGGGCAATTAGCCTTGAAGGAATTCATCAAATGCTGAACTGAATCACTTGTATTCTGCTTTTGAGATTTTTTTTTCCACTGAGAACTGAGTTTTTAATTCTACTTCATTTTCATTAATTTTAACTTGATAGCCACATGGAGCTAGGGGTGACCCTAATGTGCAGCTAAAGGTTATTAGTTTATTCTCTGGGAAAAGTAAAACAGAAGTCAAAGAACATTTACAAAAATTGAGAGCTTTTCTTATCCTGGGGAAAATTGGCACACTAAAGATGCCATGGACTCTGAGAAAGGCCAAAAATTAAAATAAAATAAAATAAAATAAAATAAAATAAAATAAAATAAAATAAAATAAAATAAAATAAAATAAAATAAAATAAAATAAAATAAAATAAAATAAAATAAAATAAAATAAAATAAAATAATAAAATAAAATAAAATAAAATAAAATAAAATAAAATAAAATAAAATAAAATAAAATAAAATAAAATAATAAAATAAAATAAAATAAAATAAAATACAAGGGAAAGAAATGGTAATTCCTGGAGGGGCCCATGTTAGCAGAATTCAATATAAAAGTATTAAAGAGAACTTCTGGTACTATGAGGAATAAAATATTATGAAATGTTTTATACTATAAAATAAAGACAACCTGACAAAGCATACTTTTAATTTTCTTCCCAGGCTTGCAAGAAATTATGTACTATTCTTTCACTACCACCTTCACCCCCAAAAAAGACCAGAACATACAGCAATAAGTGCCAAGCATAGGTGAAAGGCAGGGTCGTCCTGCTGGAGAGCTGATGTTAAAACTGCAATCAAAAGCCAGCTAGTGAGATAGAGAGATTAAGCCTGGGATCCCAGTGGTGGGTTAAAGTTTTTATAGGTGGGAACCCTTTGGCTCTCAACAAAAAAATCTCCTCTCTAGAGAAAATCTTCCTCAGTTTGGGTCCTTAGATTTCCAAGGATTAAACAATATATGAGCACTCAATAAAATATAATCAATGAAATATAATCAAACACACAAGAAAGAATCCACTATAAGCAAGAGGCACAAGAGACAAGGTGTGCTATATTTCAACCTCTAAGAACTTTAAATATTGTAATGGTAGTATATGAACTGTATAATAGTTATAAAATTCATTCAAAAATATAGTCACTAAACTATAATATCATTGCATATAAAAGAATAAGTAAGCAATGTTAGACTATAAAAAATAAAATGGTAGATTTGAAAAAGACTTAAACATAACTTTTAGAAATGAAAAATGTTATTAAAACAGCAGTAGAAGGAATTAGTAAAGTGGAAAATAGTGTTGAAGAAATTAAACAGAATAAAGCACAGGAAAATAAGACGACAAATAAAGAAGAATCAATAATTATTATAGGTTTCAAATAAAGATAATAGATTTAACACATACATTTAATCTTACTCCCTTCCCCAAACCTATTAAAACTACAGCAAAAGGATTTTAAACAATCATATGAAACCACAAAGATGGGCAAAATAAGAGATGAGACAGCAGCAACAAACTTCTGGAAAATTGAAGGCAAATGAAGAACTGATAACAGAGTTATCAGAGCTAAGAAAACCAAATTCTAAACTGGTGGTGGGGAAATCATTGAATCAACTGAATTTGCATTGGAACACAACACGAAGAAAAAGTAAAAGAAAGAATATAATGTAGTATGGAGCACAAATTAGTATAATAGAAATTAAAGATAAAATAGAGAAAAACTACCAAATCAAAAGTTTTTTAAAAAGACTATTAAAAATAGATAAGTAAGATTAAGAAAAAAGAATGTATAAATAGGTATGAACAAAGGAACATATCTACAGATAGGCAACATTAAATTTTTAAGATTTTAAAAGACTTAAGTTTAAAAAATATTTTAAGTACAAAAAGATAGTAAGAATAATCTACACTACTTTATGTCTGTACATTAGAAACAATTTAGAATGCCCAGAAAAATATCACTTATTAAAGTGATTGAAGAAGAAATGGAAAACCTAAATAGCCTTACAATCATTAAATAAGTTAAAACAGTAGTCTAAATTTTTTTTTTTTAGAAAAGATAAAAGTTTGTTTTTATTGTTGTATACTGACATTCAGTAAAAATTTTACTTACATTGAAGGTTTTCCCACAACTAACAGGACTCTGAAGAGTTTTTCTTTTCTTTTCTTTTTTTTTTTTTTTTTGAGATGGAGTCACACTTTGTCGCCTAGGCTGGAGTACAGTGGTGTATCTTGGCTCATTGCAACCTCCACCACCCAGGTTCAAGTGATTCTTATGCCTCAGCCTCTAAAATAGCTGGTACTACAGGCACATGCTACCATGCCCAGCTAACTTTTGTATTTTTTGGTAGAGATAGGGTTTCAACATATTGACCAAGCTGGAGAATTTTTAATTTTAGTAATGTCTGAGCTCTGAGTTAAACTTTCATTATAAAAACTGAATTAAAGTTTTATCCCCAGTGTGGTATTACTGTTTTTTAAAAATAGAGTCTTTCTCTGTTGCTCAGGCTGGAGTGCAATGGTGTGATCATAGCTCACTGCAGCCTCAAAGTCCTGGGCTCAAGTGATACTTCCACCTCTTCCTCCCAAAGTGCTGGGATTACAGGTGTGAGCCACCATGTCTGGCTCCAGTGTGGTTTTAATGTTGTATAAGGGTTCAACACTGATTAAAACCGTTTTCATACTCATCAATAATCAACAGCATTCATTAGATTTTTTCCTGGTGTGGTATCTCTGGTACTGAATAGAGGTGACGTATACACTAAAGGTTTTCTCACATTCATCACATTTTGACTGTATTCCCCACAGTGGTCTTTCTCATGATTAGTAAGTTCAAAGAGTTGGCTAAAACTTCTGCTGTACTGAACATACTAGCGTTTCTCCCCACCATGGATTTGCTGGTGTTCAATTAGATCTGTGCATGTGCTAAAGGCTTTCCCACATGCATCACACTTACATATCTTTTCACCTCATCAGTGTGTATTTTTCAATGATTAATGAGATCAGAGTGCCGACTAAAGCTTTTGCCACATTCATCACCACATGGATTTGGTTTCTCACCAGTGTGGATTCTCTGGTGTAGGGCTGAGCACTGACTGAAAGCCTTCCTGTACTCATTATATTTATATGGTTTTTCCCTAGTGTATATTCTCTGATGTTTAATGAGGTATGAGTTGTTACTGAAACTTTTGCTGCACTGTGCGCATGGATATGGTTTTTCTCCAGTGTGTATTCTTTGATGCTTAACAAGATCTGGACCATGACTAAAGCTTTTAGTACAATCCCTACAGGGATAAGGTTTCTCTCCAGTGTGGACTCTCTGATGAAGAATCAGGTTGGCACTCTGACTAAAGGCTTTCCCGCATTCATCACATTCATAGGGTTTCTCACCTGTATGAATTCTGTGATGTTTAACAAGATCTGATCTTCGACAAAACATTTTATTGCACTGATTACATGGATATGGTTTTTCCTAGTGTATATTCTCTGATGTTTAATGAGGTATGAATTGTTACTGAAACTTTTGCCACACTGATTACATGGATATGGTTTCTCCCCACTGTGGATTCTCTGATGTAAAATAAGGACTGAGCTATGATTAAAAGCTTTCCCATATTCATGATATTTATAGGATTTCTCTCCAGTGTGGACCCTTCAATGTTTAATGAAGTCTGAATTCTGACTGAAACTTTTGCCACACTGATTACATGGATATGGTTTCTCCCCACTGTGGATTCTCTGATACAGAATAAGATCTGAGCTCTAACTGAAGGCTTTCTCACACACATCACATTTATATGGTTTCTCCCCATTGTGGATTCTTTGATGTTTTATCACATCAGAACTCTGACTAAAATATTTGTTACACGGTTACAAGCATAAGGCATCTCTCCAGTATGGATTCCCTGATGTTTCACCAGATCTGAGCACTGGCTAAAACTTTTACTACCATGACTGCATTGATAGGGTTTTTCTCCTGTGTGGATTCTCTGATGTATAATGAGATCTGAGTTCTGACTGAAGGCTTTCCCATACTCATCACATTTATAAGGGTTCTCACTGGTGTGGACTCTTTAGTGTTTAATAAAGTCTGAGCTCTGACAGAAACTTTTAATACACAAATTACAAGGATAGGGTTTCTCCCCAGTATGACTTCTCTGATGCAGAACCAGGGCTGAGCTCACACTAAAGGCTTTTCCACACTTATCACATTCATAAGGTTTCTCAGAACGGGTTCTCTGATGCCTAAAAAGGCTTGTACTAAAAACAAAGCTTTGCCCACATTTGTCACAGTTTTGTGGTCTTTCTTTAAAGATGTTCTGATATTTTTCATTTAATTTATCCCCAAATTCACAGAATTCTCTGCCTTCAGAATCCTGGAGAACATTCTCTGAGACTGCTAGACTCTTCTGTCAATGGTTCAATTTTTTCTGTAATTTCCTCCTCTGAAGCTGGCTTTCCAATCTTGGTCTTGGTCTCACCATCTGACAGAAGGTGATGTTCCTGAGATTCATAATTGAACTGGATCTCCATGGGCTGCAACTGGATACCTCACAGAGCAAGTGGAGAATTACCATTTCCTCCGTAAGCTTTTCTTGTCCACTTGAAGGTCTGGGACCTGGAGGCAACTGAGCACCACTGGGCTTGGAAGGGAATCAATGTGCTGACTAGAGCTGTAATCTAAATTCAGGTGGCTCTTTCCCAGTACAGTCGGCTGATTCGCGTGGATGCACCACGCTTGGTGACTCCACCCACCCCACAGACTTTCCGGCATTCGTTTGGTTGCACCCAAGGCCAGCAGGGCTTACTGGGGACCAACCGAACACTGGGCCGAGAACCGATAGGCTCTACGTGCCTGGAAGCGATCCCGGTGGCCATCACTCTCCGAGTAGTCTAAAATGTTTTTGCAAAGAAAATAAAAACTTCAGTAATTTTAGTGACATTATTATTGCATTAAATAAAAAAACAAATGTTCAAGAAGAGCTAAGACATTCTGAAGACAAACAGGATTAAGGAATGTGCTTTTCTAATTGCAAGTCTTATTATAAAGCTAAAGTAATTAAAACAGTATGGTTTTGAAGTAAGGATAATCAAATTGACCAATGGAACAGACTAAGAAGCCCCCAAACCTCTCTCTCTCTCTCTCTCTCTCTCTCTCTCTCTCTCTCTTTTCTATGAGTGTGTGTGTGTGTATTTCATATATATATATATATATATATATATATATATATACATATATAAAATATATTTTATAAATATATGTAAACATATATAAAATATATTTTATAAATATATATAAACATATATAAAATATGTTTATATTTTATTCCTATATATATTTCTATATATATATACACACACAAACAAAAAAATGTTTGTTTATATTTTATTTCTATATATAAACATATAAAATATATATTTCTATCTATATAAAATATATGCTTATATATAGAGAAATAAAATTTATGTTTATTATATATAAAATATATATAAACATTTTATGTTTATTATATATAAAATATATATATAAACATTTTATGTTTATTATATATAAAATATATATATAAGCATATTTTATGTTTATATGTGTAAATATATAAATATAAATATATATATTTATATATATATAGCAAATATATATATTTGCTCAGGGAAGGATGTTGTGTTGTAGATCATGAGTGGCCCATTCAATACATAGTGCTGAGAGCATCAGTTATCATATAGAAAAAACAATTAAAGAAGCTCCTTATTCTCTACTATACAAAAATTAATTTTTGGTGGAATAGAATTTTAATATAGAAGGCAAAAATATAAAATTTTAGAATTTTAAAAGGAATTTAGAATATTTTTATAATCTTGGAATTTAAAGAATTGTTTAAAAAGACACAAAAAGTACCCATTAAAGAAGAAAACATTGGTAAATGAATGGTACAAATATCATCAGAAGGTACCATAAATGAAAATATAAGGAATTCATATCCAGATTAATCTTGATCATGGCCTAAGACTTCCAGCTTCCAGAACTGTAGGAAGTAAACGTCTGTTGTTTAAGCCACTCTGTCTACAGTATTTTTGTTATACTAGCCTGAGCTAGGACAGCTTTAGATAAGCCTTTGTGGACCATAGATGAACCTACATCACTTGGTTCTAGAATGTTCTGTGGTTTCAATGTAGAAACCAGAGAATGACTAAGGCTGGAAGAGAGAAGGACCACACTGATGGGAGAAGTCAGTAACAAGAGGTAACAAGTGGGCAACCTGGGTGCTAATTCTTGTTTTTTCCTTTCCATCCTCGTGGCTGTGGCCAAATCACTGGGCCTGTTGTCTTTTCTGTAAAGAGATGGGCTCAGTTCTCATTTGGATTCAACCATTCTAATGGAGCATTTAAACATGGAGAAGGAATTTTTTGCTTGTCACGAGGATCGAGGAACCCTGCTGGCTAAGTATCCTCCAGTGTGAGAGTTGTATCCTAAATGCCAGTGTGCCATTGAGAAACATAATCTCTAATGATGTGCTGGTGGGTCAGGAATCATTTGGATACTTTATCAAGCATGCAGGTCTCCACCCAAATGCATGGGTCAGATGGCTGCTGTCCAAAGATGAGGCTCTTTAGGGCTGCAGATGAGATGCTCTGTTCTCATTTATGTCCTGCTGGTGGGCTGACTCTTCCTTGCAGGAATAAGATTTAGCTGAATTTGATTGAAGCTGACAATCACAAACCATTTGCTCCCTTGTTGAGACAGCCAGCAGGAGCAGAAAAATGGCTTGCTCTGGAAAAATATTCCATTCTCAGAACCCTGCGTGCAGTGTTTTATCATTGTTCTGTTCAAAGCTAAGCAGTGCCCTCCTCGGGACACTCTGGGAATGTACAGTGTTAGCTGCTCTGAGAAAATGCCTTGGCCACAGGGTGAAAATACTCTCTGGCTGTGGCTTGAGCCAACTGGGTCAGCGCCAGCCTGTGCAGATGTCTCTGTGGATAGAGGAGTCCCTCTGGGAGAAGACAGCCCATGCCAGGGTGCATAGATTGATGAGAGGAGTGAGAACTGTATTTCTGTGCTTACTCACTCTCCTGGCCAGGTGCTTTTGTGCATTGCACAAGCTGTACAACAATACCTAGCAGCTGGACCCTCTCATTCTCTACCAGTTTGGCAATCTACATTTGGCTTCATTCAGGAGGATCTCTCCCCATGGTTGCCTAAACCCAAAAGCAAAATATGTGGGCCCTGGGCTACTTCTCAGGCTCTAGTTCCAAAGAATGAGCCCAGGTATCCAGACTCCACAGCCTGACATTCACTGCTATGTACACTCTGGTTCCAATTTGCTTGTCTACTCACCCTACCTCAGACTCTCTGCTAAACAGGCTACTTTAGTCATTGCCTCCCAAATAATGCTTGTGAAATTGCATTTCCAAATTCTCATACTCTTCCCATATCCTCACCTTTTACCCAGCTATTTCAAGGCTTGGCATGTATTCAGTTCTCTGGGAAGCCCTCTCAATTGCCCCTGCTCGGGAGCTACTGAAAAATGTCATCCTACCTCCCATTGCTCACTGACTGAATAGTTTATGTGTTGGGAACCTTGAATCTTAAGATTTTAAGTTTCTTGAAGGTGGAAACCTAATGAGAAAACTTGGCCTTGAGGCTTCTCTACATAAGAATCCTTTCAAGCAATTAACATGGAAACAAATACCTGTCCTCTTGGATCAAAGCAAACAAACAAACAAACTGTTAAAGAGCAAGGAATTTGGCACCCTGCCTAGGTTGGCAGTGAGAGCATCAGAACAGGCTTGAGGCCAAATCCATGAACCTCAAATTGTTAGTTGCCCCTGAACTTGGGGTGGAATGCCTTGGCCCAGAGTGAAGAAAGTGCTTCACTCTGGGGACACTGGTCAGCCTGAGGCCACACTCCTTAGTGGCCACACAGGAAGCCTTCTCTCTCCCTCTGAGACCTTATGGACTGAAGCTCTGGGATTACTTACTTCATGAGTCATCCAATCTCATGTGGCCATAAAAACATCCACGTCCTTATAGGTGGAGGCCTTCCAGATAGGTTGTTGAGTCAGATTTATGGGTTTGGGAAAGAGATGCCTTGGTTGGTTTTAAAACCTTTGGTGAGGTTGCAGAAGTCCTGGACTCAAGTCCACCACCACTCAGAACAGTGAATGTTTCAGAAAATGCCTGGAAAAGAGCATCTCTTTGCTTAATGACCTTAGTAGTGTACTCATTGCCCATGTAAATACTGAGCCACTCTATGTTCCAGGCACAGTTCTAGTTTCTGGGAATATACCTGGGAGCAAAACAGACAGAAATCCTGCCCTTAGGAGCCTCCACTCAACTCCTGGTTAAGTCTGTTTTTCTTCTTTTTTTTTTTTAAATTTTTATTGCATTATAGGTTTTGGGGTACATGTTCAGAATGTGCAAGATAGTTGCATAGGTAGACACATGGCAGTGTGTTTTGCTGCCTTCCTCCCCTTCACCCACACTTGGTATTCATCCCCAGGCTATCCTCCCCAGCCCCCCACTGTCCCTCCCCCATTTTCCCCAACAGTTCCCAGTGTATAGTAGACCACCTCTCTGTGTCCATGTGTTCTCATTTTTCTCACCCACCTATGAGTGAGTATATGCAGTATTTCTTTTCTGTTCTTGTGTCAGTTTGCTGAGAATGATGTTCTCCAGATTCATCCATGTCCTTACAAAGGAAATAAACTCATCATTTTTGATGGCTGCATAATATTCCATAGTGTATATGTGCCACATTTTCCCAGTCCAGTCTATCATCGATGGGCATTTGGGTTGGTTCCAGGTCTTTGCTATTGTAAACAGTGTTGCAATGAACATTTGTGTGCATGTGTCCTTATAGTAGAACGATTTATAGTCTTTTGGATAGATACCCAGTAATGGGATTGCTGGGTCAAATGGAATTTCTATTTCTAGGTCCCTGAGGAATCGCCACACTGTCTTCCACAATGGTTGAACTAATTTACACTCCCACCAACAGTGTAAGAGTGTTCCTATTTCTCCACATCCTCTCCAGCATCTGCTGTCTCCAGATATTTTAATGATCGCCATTCTAACTGGCGTGAGATGATATCTCAATGTGGTTTTGATTTGCATCTCTCTAATGACCAATGATGATGAGCACTTTTTCATATGTTTGTTGGCCTGATGTATGTCTTCTTTTGTAAAGTTTCTGTTCATATCCTTTGCCCATTTTTGAATGGGCTTGTTTTTTTTTTTTTCTGTAAATCTGTTTGAGTTCTTTGTAAATTCTGGATATCAGCCCTTTGTCAGATGGGTAAACTGCAAAGATTTTTTCTCATTCTGATGGTTGCCGATTCACTCTAGTGACTGTTTCTTCTGCCGTGCAGAAGCTGTGGAGTTTGATTAGGTCCCATTTGTCTATTTTGGCTTTTGTTGCCAATGCTTTTGGTGTTTTGTTCATGAAGTACTTGCCTAATTTTACGTCCTGAACGGTTTTGCCTAGATTTTCTTCTAGGGTTTTATGGTGTCAGGTCTTACGTTTAAGTCTTTAATCCATCTGGAGTTAATTTGAGTGTAAGGTGTCAGAAAGGGGTCCAGTTTCTGCTTTCTGCACATGGCTAACCAGTTTTCCCAACACCATTTATTAAATAGGGAATCCTTTCCCCATTGCCTGTTTTTGTCTGGTTTATCAAAGATAATATGGTTGTAGATATGTTGTGTTGCCTCCGATGCTTCTGTTCTGTTCCATTGGTCTATATCTCTGTTTTGGTACCAGTACCATGCTGTTTTGATTACTGTAGCCTTGTAGTATAGTTTGAAGTCTGGTAGCGTGATGCCTCCCGCTGTGTTCTTTTTGCTTAGAATTGACTTGGCTATGCAGGCTCTTTTTTGGTTCCATATGAAATTCATGGTGGTTTTTTCCAGTTCTGTGAAGAAATTCAATGGTATTTTGATGGGGATAGCACTGAATGTGTAAATTACTTTGGGCAGTATAGCCATTTTCACAATATTTATTCCTCCTAACCATGAACATGGAATGTTTCTCCATCTGTTTGTGTCCTCTCTTATTTCGTTGAGCAGTTGTTTGTAGTTTTCCTTAAAGAGGTCCACTACATTCCTAGTGAGTTGTATTCCTAGGTATTTTACTTTCTTTGTAGCAATTGTGAATGGCAGTTCGTTCTTAATTTGATTCTCTTTAAGTCTGTTATTGGTGTATAGGAATGCTTGTGATTTTTGCACATTGATTGTATATCCTGAGACTTTGCTGAAGTTGCTTATCAGTTACAGGAGCTTTTGGGCTGAGGTGATGGGGTCTTCTAGGTATACTATCATGTCGTCTGCAAATAGAGACAATTTGGCTTCCGCCTTTCCTATTTGAATACCCTTTATTTCTTTTCTGTTCTTGTGTCAGTTTGCTGAGAATGATGTTCTCCAGATTCATCCATGTCCCTACAAAAGACACAAACTCATCGTTTTTGATTGCTGCATAATATTCCATGGTGTATATGTGCCACATTTTCCCAGTCCAGTCTGTCATCATTGGGCATTTGGGTTGGTTCCAGTTCTTTGCTATTGTAAACAGTGCTGCAATGAACATTCGTGTGCATGTGTCCTTATAGTAGAACGATTTATAGTCCTTTGGATAGATACCCAGTAATGGGATTGCTGGGTCAAATGGAATTTCTATTTCTAGGTCCCTGAGGAATCGCCACACTGTCTTCCACAATGGTTGAACTAATTTACACTCCCACCAACAGTGTAAGAGTGTTCCTATTTCTCCACATCCTCTCCAGCATCTGCTGTCTCCAGATATTTTAATGATCGCCATTCTAACTGGCGTGAGATGATATCTCAATGTGGTTTTGATTTGCATCTCTCTAATGACCAATGATGATGAGCACTTTTTCATATGTTTGTTGGCCTGATGTATATCTTCTTTTGTAAAGTTTCTGTTCATATCCTTTGCCCATTTTGAATGGGCTTGTTTTTTTTTTTTTTAATTTTTATTGCGTTATAGGTTTGGGGTACATGTGCAGAACGAGCAAGATATTTGCACAGGCACACTCATGGCAGTGTGCTTTGCTGCCTTCCTCCCCTCACCCACACTTGGCATTCATCCCCAGGCTATCCCCCAGCCCCCACGCTGTCCCTCCCCTTTCCCCAACAGTCCCCAGTGTATAGTAGACCTCCTCTCTGTGTCCATGTGTTCTTATTTTTCTTACCCACCTATGAGTGAGTATATGCGGTATTTCTTTTCTGTTCTTGTGTCAGTTTGCTGAGAATGATGTTCTCCAGATTCATCCATGTCCCTACAAAAGACACAAACTCATCGTTTTTGATTGCTGCATAATATTCCATGGTGTATATGTGCCACATTTTCCCAGTCCAGTCTGTCATCATTGGGCATTTGGAATGCTTCCAGTTCTTTCCCATTAAGTATGATATTGGCTGTTGGTTTGTCGTAAATAGCTTTTATTACTTTGAGATATGTTCCATCAATACCAAGTTTATTGAGGGTTTTAGCATAAAGGGCTGTTGAATTTTGTCAAATGCCATCTCTGCATCAATTGAGATAATCATGTGGTTTTTGTTTTTGCTTCTGTTTATGTGGTGAATTACATTTATAGACTTGTGTATGTTGAACCAGCCTTGCATCCTGGATGAATCCTACTTGATCATGATGGATAAGTTTTTTTTTTTTTTTTTTTTTTTTTTTTTTTTTTTTTTTTTTTTTTTTTTTTTTTTTTTTTTTTTTTTTTTTTTTTTTTTTTTTTTTTTTTTTTTTTTTTTTTTTTTTTTTTTTTTTTTTTTTTTTTTTTTTTTTTTTTTTTTTTTTTTTTTTTTTTTTTTTTTTTTTTTTTTTTTTTTTTTTTTTTTTTTTTTTTTTTTTTTTTTTTTTTTTTTTTTTTTTTTTTTTTTTTTTTTTTTTTTTTTTTTTTTTTTTTTTTTTTTTTTTTTTTTTTTTTTTTTTTTTTTTTTTTTTTTTTTTTTTTTTTTTTTTTTTTTTTTTTTTTTTTTTTTTTTTTTTTTTTTTTTTTTTTTTTTTTTTTTTTTTTTTTTTTTTTTTTTTTTTTTTTTTTTTTTTTTTTTTTTTTTTTTTTTTTTTTTTTTTTTTTTTTTTTTTTTTTTTTTTTTTTTTTTTTTTTTTTTTTTTTTTTTTTTTTTTTTTTTTTTTTTTTTTTTTTTTTTTTTTTTTTTTTTTTTTTTTTTTTTTTTTTTTTTTTTTTTTTTTTTTTTTTTTTTTTTTTTTTTTTTTTTTTTTTTTTTTTTTTTTTTTTTTTTTTTTTTTTTTTTTTTTTTTTTTTTTTTTTTTTTTTTTTTTTTTTTTTTTTTTTTTTTTTTTTTTTTTTTTTTTTTTTTTTTTTTTTTTTTTTTTTTTTTTTTTTTTTTTTTTTTTTTTTTTTTTTTTTTTTTTTTTTTTTTTTTTTTTTTTTTTTTTTTTTTTTTTTTTTTTTTTTTTTTTTTTTTTTTTTTTTTTTTTTTTTTTTTTTTTTTTTTTTTTTTTTTTTTTTTTTTTTTTTTTTTTTTTTTTTTTTTTTTTTTTTTTTTTTTTTTTTTTTTCCTGTAAATCTGTTTGAGTTCTTTGTAAATTCTGGATATCAACCCTTTGTCAGATGTGTAAACTGCAAAGATTTTTTCCCATTCTGATGGTTGCCGATTCACTCTAGTGACTGTTTCTTTTGCAGTGCAGAAGCTGTGGAGTTTGATTAGGTCCCATTTGTCTATTTTGGCTTTTGTTGCCAATGCTTTTGGTGTTTTGTTCATGAAGTCCTTGCCTACTCCTATGTCCTGAATGGTTTTGCCTAGATTTTCTTCTAGGGTTTTATGGTGTCAGGTCTTACGTTTAAGTCTTTAATCCATCTGGAGTTAATTTGAGTGTAAGGTGTCAGAAAGGGGTCCAGTTTCTGCTTTCTGCACATGGCTAACCAGTTTTCCCAACACCATTTATTAAATAGGGAATCCTTTCCCCATTGCCTGTTTTTGTCTGGTTTATCAAAGATAATATGGTTGTAGATATGTTGTGTTGCCTCCGATGCTTCTGTTCTGTTCCATTGGTCTATATCTCTGTTTTGGTACCAGTACCATGCTGTTTTGATTACTGTAGCCTTGTAGTATAGTTTGAAGTCTGGTAGCATGATGTCTCCCGCTGTGTTCTTTTTGCTTAGAATTGACTTGGCTATGCGGGCTCTTTTTTGGTTCCATATGAAATTCATGGTGGTTTTTTCCAGTTCTGTGAAGAAATTCAATGGTATTTTGATGGGGATAGCACTGAATGTGTAAATTACTTTGGGCAGTATAGCCATTTTCACAATATTTATTCTTCCTAACCACGAACATGGAATGTTTCTCCATCTGTTTGTGTCCTCTCTTATTTCGTTGAGCAGTTGTTTGTAGTTTTCCTTAAAGAGGTCCATTACATTCCTAGTGAGTTGTATTCCTAGGTATTTTATTTTCTTTGTAGCAATTGTGAATGGCAGTTCATTCTTAATTTGATTCTCTTTAAGTCTGTTATTGGTGTATAGGAATGCTTGTGATTTTTGCACATTGATTGTATATCCTGAGACTTTGCTGAAGTTGCTTATCAGTTACAGGAGCTTTTGGGCTGAGGTGATGGGGTCTTCTAGGTATACTATCATGTCGTCTGCAAATAGAGACAATTTGGCTTCCGCCTTTCCTATTTGAATATCCTTTATTTCTTTTGCTTGCCTGATTGCTCTGGCTAGAACTTCCAGTACTATGTTGAATAGAAGTGGTGAGAGAGGGTATCCTTGTCTAGTGCCGGATTTCAAAGGGAATGCTTCCAGTTCTTTCCCATTAAGTATGATATTGGCTGTTGGTTTGTCGTAAATAGCTTTTATTACTTTGAGATATGTTCCATCAATACCAAGTTTATTGAGGGTTTTTAGCATAAAGGGCTGTTGAATTTTGTCAAATGCCATCTCTGCATCAATTGAGATAATCATGTGGTTTTTGTTTTTGCTTCTGTTTATGTGGTGAATTACATTTATAGACTTGTGTATGTTGAACCAGCCTTGCATTCCTGGGATGAATCCTACTTGATCATGATGGATAAGTTTTTTAATGTGCTGTTGCAATCGATTTGCCAGTATTTTATTGAAGATTTTTGCATCTATGTTCATCATGGATATTGGCCTGAAGTTTTCTTTTCATGTTGAGTCTCTGCCAGGTTTTGGTATCAGGATGATGTTGGTCTCATAAAATGATTTGGGAAGGGTTCCCTCTTTTTGGATTATTTGGAATAGTTTCAGAAGGAATGGTACCAGATCCTCTTTGTGTGTCTGGTAGAATTCAGCTGTGAACCCATCTGGACCTGGGCTTTTTTTGTGTGGTAGGCTCTTAATTGCTGCCTCAACTTCTGACCTTGTTATTGGTCTATTCATAGTTTTGGCTTCCTCCTGGTTTAGGCTTGGGAGGACACAGGCATCCAGAATTTATCCATTTCTTCCTGATTCACTAGTTTGTGTGCATAGAGTTGTTTGTAGTATTCTCTGATGATGGTTTGAATTTCTGTGGAATCTCTGGTGATTTTCCTTTATCGTTTTTTATTGCATCTATTTGGTTGTTCTCTCTTTTCTTTTTTATCAGTCTGGCTAGTGGTCTGTCTATTTTGTTGATCTTTTCAAAAAACCAGCTCTTAGATTTATTGATTTTTTGAAGGGGTTTTCTTGTCTCTATCTTTTTCAGTTCTGCTCTGACCTTAGTTATTTTTTGTCTTCTGCTAGGTTTTGAGCTTTTTTGATCTTGCTTCTCTAGCTCTTTCAATTTTGATAATAGGGTGTCAATTTTGGATCTCTGCACTCTTCTCATGTGGGCACTTATTGCTATATATTTTCCTCTACAGACTGCTTTAAATGTGTCCCAGAGATTCTGGTATGTTTTGTCTTCATTCTCATTGGTTTCAAAGAACTTCTTTATTTCTGCCTTCATTTCATTGTTTATCCAATCAACATTCAAGAGCCAGTTGTTCAGTTTCCATGAATCTGTGCGGTTCTGAGTTATTTTCTGAATTCTGAGTTCCAACTTGATTGCACTATGGTCTGAGAGACTGTTTGTTATGATTTCCATTGTTTTGCATTTGCTGAGGAGTGCTTTACTTCCAATTATGTGGTCAATTTTGGAGTAGGTGTGATGTGGTGCTGAGAAGAATGTATATTCTGTGGATTTGGGGTGGAGAGTTCTGTAAATGTCTATCAGGTTTGCTTGTTCCAGGTCTGAGTTCAAGTCCTGGATATCCTTGTTAATTTTCTGTCTGGTTGATCTGTCTGCTATTGACAGTGGAGTGTTAAAGTCTCCCACTATTATTGTGTGGGAGTCTAAGTCTCTTTGTAAGTCATTAAGAACTTGCCTTATATATCTGGGTGCTCCTACATTGGGTCCATATATATTTAGAATCATTAGCTCTTCTTGTTGTATCGATCATTTTACCATTATGTAATGACCTTCTTTTTCCCTTTTGATCTTTGTTGCTTTAAAGTCTATTTTTTCAGAGATGAGAATTGCAACTCCTGCTTTTTTTTGCTCTCCATTTGCTTGGTAAATCTTCCTCCATCCTTTTATTTTGAGCCTTTGTGTATCTTTGCGTGTGAGGTGGGTTTCCTGGATACAGCATACTGATGGGTTTTGGTTTTTTTATCCAATTTGCCAGTCTGTGTCTTTTGATTGGTGCATTTAGCCCATTTACATTCAGGGTTAATATTGTTATGTGTGAATTTGATACTGCCATTTTGATGCTAGCTGGCTGTTTTTCCCATTGGTTCATGTACATTCTTCATTTTGTTGATGGTCTTTAGCATTTGGTATGCTTTTAAGATGGCTGGAACTGGTTGTTTCTTTCTATGTGTAGTGCCTCTTTCAGGAGCTCTTGTAAAGCAGGCCTAGTGGTGACAAAATCTCTGAGTACTTGCTTGTTCGTGAAGGATTTTATTTTTCCTTCACTTATGAAGCTCAGTTTGGCTGGATATGAAATTCTGGGTTGAAAGCTCTTTTCTTTCAGGATGTTGAATATTGGCCCCCACTCTCTTCTGGCTTGTAGAGTCTCTGCTGAGAGATCTGCTGTGAGTCTGATGGGCTTCTTTTTGTGGGTGACCCGACCTTTCTCTCTGGGTGCCCTTAGTATTTTCTCCTTTGTTTCAACCCTGGTGAATCTGACGATTATGTGCCTTGGGGTTGCTCTTCTTGCAGAGTATCTTTGTGGTGTTCTCTGTATTTCCTGGAGTTGAGTATTGACCTGTCTTGCTAGGTTGGGGAAATTTTCCTGGATAATATCCTGAAGAGTGTTTTCCAGCTTGGATTCATTCTCTTCATCACATTCTGGTACACCTATCAAACGTAGGTTGGGTCTCTTCACATAGTCCCACATTTCTTGGAGATTTTGTTCATTCCTTTTTGTACTTTTTTCTTTAATCTTGGTTTCTCATTTTATTTCATTGAGTTGATCTTCAACTTCTGATATTCTTTCTTCTGCTAGTTCAATTCGGCTGTTGAAACTTGTGCATGCTTCTTGAAGTTCTTGTGTTGTGTTTTTCAGCTCCTTCAATTCATTCATATTCCTCTCTAAGTTGTCCATTCTTGTTATCAATTCCTCGAATCTTTTTTCAAATCTTTTTTCAAGGTTCTTAGTTTCTTTGCACTGGTTTAGTACATGTTTCTTTAGCTCACTGAAGTTTCTCATTATCCACTTTCTGAAGTCTGATTCCATCATTTCATCACATTCATTCTCCGTTCAGCTTTGTTCCCTTGCTGGTGAGGTGTTTTGGTCCTTTTTTGGAGGTGAGGTGCTTTGGTTTCTGGTGCTTTCCTTCTTTTTGCACTGGTTTCTTCCCATCTTTATGGATTTATCCACCTGTCGTCTTTGTAGTTGCTAATTTTTCAATTGGGTCTCTGTGTGGATGCTGAGATTGTTGATGATGAAGTATTTCTGTTACTTAGTTTTCCCTCTAATCGTCTATCCTCTCTGCTGTATGAGTGCTGAAGTCCACTCCAGGCCCTGCTTGTCTGGGGTATGATGCCAGCCAAATGTCAGTCTGATTAGTCCTTTTCTGGGGTGACTCCTTGGATATACAGGGTCAGGGTGCTTGAGGAGACAGTCTGTGCTTTATAGGAGCTCCAGTGCTGAGCTGTGAGCTCCGTTGTTCATTCAGCATTGTTGGGAGGTTGTTTATGTCTGCTGCTATGGAACTCATAAAACACCACTCTTTTTCCCCCCTTAAATGCTCTGACTCAGGGAGTTGGGGCTTTCTTTATGAGTATCTGTTGCACTGTCCTGCCCCACTAGGCGGCAGTCTATTCACTATTTGCCTGCCAGGGCTCTGACCTGCTAGCGCGGGTCTTCCCTGTTGCTGCTGGGCTCCCTTCTGCTGTGGAGCACAGAGTCTCTCTGTTATGGCAGGTTGCCTCAGCAATGGCAGGCCGCGTCAGTCCTGGGCGGTTCTTCAGTGGGGGTGGACTGTGTCAGCAATGGTGGACGCCCCGCCCTCACCAGGCTGCACCGTCCTAGATGCCGGCAGCAAAACTCTCAGCCCCAAGCATCTCCAGTCGCCGCCCTGCTTGTCCCCATGAGGGTGGGACCCGCCGAGCTCAATCACCCAGCTCCCTGCCTCAGAGTCCGTCATCTCTCTCTCTCTTCCTCTCCCCAAGCTGAAAGGTCAACTCTCTCACTGGCGTTCCAGTAGCCTGCCGATAGGGCACTGTGATCCGTGTGATCTCCTGTGCCTCTGCCCACTACCCCAACTCAGATCACGCTTCCAAGGAAACTTCTGGTCTGGCTCATTGTCCTAGTCCCGTTCAATCAGATGAACATGCCAATCTGCTGTTCCAAATCTCAGATTGCCGGTTTAACAGGGCACCCAGACCAGTGAGTTCCATGCCAGGTCCCGCTGTGGCACCGGCCGAAGAGGTGGCGGGAGCCGGCTGCATTAGCCGGCTGCTAGCATCCCGTGTCTCTCCCACACCTGGGTTGATCTTTTCAAAAACCAGCTCTTAGATTTATTGATTTTTGAAGGGTTTTCTTGTCTCTATCTTTTCAGTTCTGTTCTGACCTTAGTTATTTTTGTCTTCTGCTAGGTTTTGAGCTTTTTGATCTTGCTTCTCTAGCTCTTTCAATTTTGATAATAGGGTGTCAATTTTGGATCTCTGCACTCTTCTCATGTGGGCACTTATTGCTATATATTTTCCTCTACAGACTGCTTTAAATGTGTCCCAGAGATTCTGGTATGTTTTGTCTTCATTCTCATTGGTTTCAAAGAACTTCTTTATTTCTGCCTTCATTTCATTGTTTATCCAATCAACATTCAAGAGCCAGTTGTTCAGTTTCCATGAATCTGTGCGGTTCTGAGTTATTTTCTGAATTCTGAGTTCCAACTTGATTGCACTATGGTCTGAGAGACTGTTTGTTATGATTTCCATTGTTTTGCATTTGCTGAGGAGTGCTTTACTTCCAATTATGTGGTCAATTTTGGAGTAGGTGTGATGTGGTGCTGAGAAGAATGTATATTCTGTGGATTTGGGGTGGAGAGTTCTGTAAATGTCTATCAGGTTTGCTTGTTCCAGGTCTGAGTTCAAGTCCTGGATATCCTTGTTAATTTTCTGTCTGGTTGATCTGTCTGCTATTGACAGTGGAGTGTTAAAGTCTCCCACTATTATTGTGTGGGAGTCTAAGTCTCTTTGTAAGTCATTAAGAACTTGCCTTATATATCTGGGTGCTCCTACATTGGGTCCATATATACTTAGAATCATTAGCTCTTCTTGTTGTATCGATCATTTTACCATTATGTAATGACCTTCTTTTTCCCCTTTGATCTTTGTTGCTTTAAAGTCTATTTTTTCAGAGATGAGAATTGCAAATCCTGCTTTTTTTTGCTCTCCATTTGCTTGGTAAATCTTCCTCCATCCTTTTATTTTGAGCCTCTGTGTATCTTTGCGTGTGAGGTGGGTTTCCTGGATACAGCATACTGATGGGTTTTGGTTTTTTTATCCAATTTGCCAGTCTGTGTCTTTTGATTGGTGCATTTAGCCCATTTACATTCAGGGTTAATATTGTTATGTGTGAATTTGATACTGCCATTTTGATGCTAGCTGGCTGTTTCGCCCGTTGGTTCATGTACATTCTTCATTTTGTTGATGGTCTTTAGCATTTGGTATGCTTTTAAGATGGCTGGAACTGGTTGTTTCTTTCTATGGGTAGTGCCTCTTTCAGGAGCTCTTGTAAAGCAGGCCTAGTGGTGACAAAATCTCTGAGTACTTGCTTGTTCGTGAAGGATTTTATTTTTCCTTCACTTATGAAGCTCAGTTTGGCTGGATATGAAATTCTGGGTTGAAAGCTCTTTTCTTTAAGGATGTTGAATATTGGCCCCCACTCTCTTCTGGCTTGTAGAGTCTCTGCTGAGAGATCTGCTGTGAGTCTGATGGGCTTCTTTTTGTGGGTGACCCAACCTTTCTCTCTGGGTGCCCTTAGTATTTTCTCCTTTGTTTCAACCCTGGTGAATCTGACGATTATGTGCCTTGGGGTTGCTCTTCTTGCAGAGTATCTTTGTGGTGTTCTCTGTATTTCCTGGAGTTGAGTATTGACCTGTCTTGCTAGGTTGGGGAAATTTTCCTGGATAATATCCTGAAGAGTGTTTTCCAGCTTGGATTCATTCTCTTCATCACATTCTGTTACACCTATCAAACGTAGGTTGGGTCTCTTCACATAGTCCCACATTTCTTGGAGATTTTGTTCATTCCTTTTTGTACTTTTTTCTTTAATCTTGGTTTCTCATTTTATTTCATTGAGTTGATCTTCAACTTCTGATATTCTTTCTTCTGCTAGTTCAATTCGGCTGTTGAAACTTGTGCATGCTTCTTGAAGTTCTTGTGTTGTGTTTTTCAGCTCCTTCAATTCATTCATATTCCTCTCTAAGTTGTCCATTCTTGTTATCAATTCCTCGAATCTTTTTTCAAATCTTTTTTCAAGGTTCTTAATTTCTTTGCACTGGTTTAGTACATGTTTCTTTAGCTCACTGAAGTTTCTCATTATCCACTTTCTGAAGTCTGATTCTATCATTTCATCACATTCATTCTCCGTTCAGCTTTGTTCCCTTGCTGGTGAGGAGTTTTGGTCCTTTTTTGGAGGTGAGGTGTTTTGGTTTCTGGTGCTTTCCTTCTTTTTGCACTGGTTTCTTCCCATCTTTATGGATTTATCCACCTGTCGTCTTTGTAGTTGCTAATTTTTCAATTGGGTCTCTGTGTGGATGCTGAGATTGTTGATGATGAAGTATTTCTGTTACTTAGTTTTCCCTCTAATCCTCTATCCTCTCTGCTGTATGAGTGCTGAGGTCCACTCCAGGCCCTGCTTGTCTGGGGTATGATGCCAGCCAAATGTCAGTCTGATTAGTCCTTTTCTGGGGTGACTCCTTGGATATACAGGGGTCAGGGTGCTGCTTGAGGAGACAGTCTGTGCTTTATAGGAGCTCCAGTGCTGAGCTGTGAGCTCCGTTGTTCATTCAGCATTGTTGGGAGGTTGTTTATGTCTGCTGCTATGGAACTCATAAAACACCACCCTTTTTTTCCCCCCCTTAAATGCTCTGACTCAGGGCGTTGGGGCTTTCTTTATGAGTATCTGTTGCACTGTCCTGCCCCACTAGGCGGCAGTCTATTCACTATTTGCCTGCCAGGGCTCTGACCTGCTAGTGCAGGTCTTCCCTGTTGCTGCTGGGCTCCCTTCTGCTGTGGAGCACAGAGTCTCTCTGTTATGGCAGGTTGCCTCAGCAATGGCAGGCTGCGTCAGTCCTGGGCGGTTCTTCAGTGGGGGTGGACTGTGTCAGCAATGGTGGACGCCCCGCCCTCACCAGGCTGCACCGTCCTAGATGCCGGCAGCAAAACTCTCAGCCCCAAGAATCTCCAGTCGCCGCCCTGCTTGTCCCCATGAGGGTGGGACCCGCCGAGCTCAATCACCCAGCTCCCTGCCTCAGAGTCCATCATCTCTCTCTCTCTTCCTCTCCCCAAGCTGAAAGGTCAACTCTCTCACTGGCGTTCCAGTAGCCTGCCGATAGGGCACTGTGATCCGTGTGATCTCCTGTGCCTCTGCCCACTACCCCAACTCAGATCACGCTTCCAAGGAAACTTCTGGTCTGGCTCATTGTCCTAGTCCCGTTCAATCAGATGAACATGCCAATCTGCTGTTCCAAATCTCAGATTGCCGGTTTAACAGGGCACCCAGACCAGTGAGTTCTGCGCCAGGTCCCGCTGCGGCACCGGCCGAAGAGGTGGCAGGAGCCGGCTGCATTAGCCGGCTGCTAGCGTCCCGTGTCTCTCCCACACCTGGGACTTTCAACGCTCTGTGGGCATAAAAGGAACATCTGAGAATGCGGCTAGGACTCACCCTCTGTGCCTTCACTGAGAGCTGCAATCCTGAGTCACCTCTATGATGTCATCTTGCCTCTAGTCCAAGTCTGTTTTTCACATGATCCAAGCACTTTGGCAGGTGTTAGGGCTATAGGAGAGATGGCATAAGAGCCCCTTGGGTAGGCGACATGGCAGACACCCCTCTCAGAAACATTGCCTCAAACCTCATTGTTCAAATCTGGTGTGTGGACCAGCATCATCCGCACCTCCAGGGATCATGGTAGAAATGCACCATCTCATGCCCTTCTCAAGACCTTCTGAGTAAGAAACTGCACTTTGTAGTAAGATCCTATGCATGGGAAAAGGCTTGAAAAGCCTTACTACAGATGCCAAATCCCATGAGCTGTCCTGCAGTAAAAGGGAGAATGAGAAAAATGCATCTGGGAAAGCACATCCCATGCCTCCCTTGCAGATTCGGAAAGGCTGTGGGCTAAAGACTGAGACCTCCTCAGAAAGAAATGTGCTTAAAAATCCAATGCTCCTCCAACATATTTGATGGCTCAACCACAAACTACTGACTGTAATCACTCAACAGAGCCAGCATCCTGTGAAACACACCCTGGGAAAACCTGTAGTGGACCCTCTGGCATTCACAGATGCAACATTCTTGGGTTCAGTGACTGCAGGTGGAGCGAGCCCATGGGGTGATAACTGGCAGTTTTGCTGAGGAAAAAATCTGAATCATACCTATTGCCAGGCTGGGACTCTGGTCCAAGGTCTCAGCTTGGATAGGGTGAGGATGGGAGGGCTAGAAAGATGGAGGGGAACCCAGAGACTGCCAACTGCTGGTTAAATTGTGGCATAAGGAGAATAGATAACAGAAAACACTGCATTCCATAGCTGAAATGTGTATTTGGAGAAATATAGGAGCCAATAAAAGCATGCCCTATTTGTTATTTGGGGGATTCAAAGTCATGGCTATATATATTCCAAGGTGTCAAGAATCTGATGATGATGA